>VYZM01016699.1:157598-186431 GCA_013398915.1 Dromas ardeola | reverse complement strand
GGGGGGGGGGTTTATATATTTTGAAGGCATGGGAAAAAAAACTTTGAAAATGAAAATTTGAAGGGAAGAAAAATGCTCAAAAATTGTACCTTTTGAAATTAACCTTTAGTTCTTAGGGTGAAAAATATCATTCTAGAACATATATAAAACAATTCTGAGGGTTTTTTGATTTTTTGTATCAGAGATGAAGCAATGATGTACACTTATGGATCTGTAAGTACAGGCATGTAGGGAGTTTTCCCCTCGACTTCTTATTGAAATAGGGGAATAAAAACATTGAAAATAAAGTGTACGGGTATCATTGAATTGTAAAAGTGTCATGGTGTTTATGGACAGAATGCTATTTGAAATCTAAATCTTAAGACACAGAATCATATTTCCAGAAGAAAAAAAAAATCATGTAAAAAATGCAATATTTGTTAAAGCATTATTAACACAACACAGTACTAAAAACTAGAAAAAATTAGTTTACAGTACTTCTAGACTGGTAATTTCCTATGAGTATAACAATAGTAATGTTTTAAATATTGAAATAATATTCACATGAAGAAATCTTATTTCATTCTTCCCCCCTTCCCATTTTTCTGTTTCTTTTTTTTTTTTTCCCCCCCATGGCAGGAGAATGAGCTGAGAATAGCTTTTTTTATCCTCATCTTTCCCTTTTGGAGTCAGACATTTTCAGTGTTTCCAGGGGAAACACACACAGATACATCAACCTAAAAGCAGCCCGGCCCAGTACGTATTTCTTTTCCTTCCCTGACCAGCTGTATATATTTGTCCTAGGACACATGCGAGCAACGATTACCAGCGCACCTTCAGTTTAGCAAAGAAAAGAGGAAATTAATTACTGGAAGGACCTGCAGTCCTTCACCCATACAAACATCTGCAGAGACAAACTGAAGTCTTTTTGTAGCAAAGTGAAGCGGGGAAAAAAATACATCCTCATACGGACAAATACATTCCAGCTAATCCCTTACAGGATATGCAACAGCAGCTCACCAAACTGAAATCAGTACTCGTGTTTTGTAACCTAGCTACAACTTCTTCTTAAGGCATTTTTGTGCGATTGTTTTCTTCCTCATCGCATCATTACCAGCTACATCTGCTCGTCTCATTTTTGCTTCACTTTGAGGACCGATCCCCGCCTCTGCTGCCAAAATGGCTTTTGGCAGTGAAGCCCAGTGGAGTAACGTTTACAGATGCTGAGTCATCATAGACAGGAACATTATCTCTCCCTGACACTGCAGCTGTTTCTGGGTTATCAGGGCTACCAAAATATTGTGCTCACGCCTTTCAAAGAGTTGGAATCCTCCCTACTTGAGCAGTAATTTTTAGAGAGCTGCAGGCACGACTTGTGCTGGACGCACCAATAAAACCAGTGATTCACAACCCAAGGTCCGTCTTGGCTTATTCCCTACAGAAACATACAGTCTACAAACTGCTGACTCATTGAAATCTCAAAAGTTAGTCAATCAAGAGTCTCTGGAATATAAAAGATAATTTTCCTAAGATTTCAGCTATGGAACTCACTGCTGCAAGAGCCAAGTGAAAAGCTCGGCTTAACTCTCTGGCAGTAAAAGAATAATCTGTTCTTACTGATTTGACTTTCATGCAATAAGGTCGCCAACCCCTCTCACCTCACACAAGCACATACAAACCCAAAGAAATGAAACTATTTCCTCTACCGACTTAGAAGAAAAGGAGAGGAAAAAAGGTTAAGTAAATTTGGTTTAATTCTTTTTAATAAAAATAGAGAGGAACACTAAGACTAGAGAACTGTATATCAAGTTAGGTCAACTTAGTGTAGTAATGCAACTGGTAACGGTAACGTTGAACAGATTAAGCTGATTTCCACCAAGTCAGAATCCTGGTGTCTCAAGAGACAAGATTTTCATGGTCAGTGTTATAGCCATAGAAAAAGACAGGTGTGTATAAGGGGACATGACTTAAACCAGCACATGCTAGTCAAGTACAATAGCCGGGACCCAGCAAATTAAGGGTAACTTGAAGATTTTTCCTTTGCTTTACCGTCTATTGTGACAGTCAGTCATAAATCATATTGTTCATGTAGGCAGCCATCTCGCCCATCTGACAACAAATTATTATCTTCTCCCTGATGAGTCAGTGATCAATAAGACAGGAGCTAAAACCAGCAACAAATGAACCAAAAGTTTTTCCTTGTATATTATATTGCTCAAATTTTCCAAAGTTCCTGTGTACCATGAAAAGTGCAGAGATTCCGTGCAGAGTACCAAAGAGCAAGAACTATCATTGTTAGAAACACCAGGGTAAGGGTGGGGGAAGCATCTTCACTCAGATTTAATCATAGGAGGATACAACAGCTACAAGTCAAGTACTCAATGTGCACTGATCCTTTACGAACAAAATTGCAGGCAAATGCCTTTTTGTGCAAGGTCTCAAGGCTGATATTTTCATATATGACGGAGCTATTAGAAGAGGATCAACGTAACATCCACCAGTGGAGAATACTCCGATTCCAGGTTAATATATAAATCCTTCTTTTAAATGGGTATAACGTATTTCAAGAGTCTGAATGTTCCCAAATTTAATGAGCATGCATAGCCTGGATCAAACTCTGCATCTCGAAGCCAGGTCTAGTTGTCACCAATTTGTACACACCCATCCTCTGGACTTCTTGGAAGATGAAAGGTGTTTTGGCTTTCCCTATTCGATACTGAAATTAAGAAAACAGCCAACACAATAATAATTGGAAGCGACACAAAAATCCACAGTCAGCTTAAAAGAGAATCTCCAGATGTTATATACCACTAACAAAATATTAAGTTTTTAAATTTCATAGTTATCTATAGAATTTTATATTACAGTGGTCCTGAAGATCAACTCATTCTGATGCCCATCCCAGTTTGATCAAAGTGCCCAATCTAAATTTTTAGCTGGTTATGTTTAGAAACACAGTTAATAGAAACAGGTTTTTCCTCTTTCAGTCTGTGCTCCTTAGAGGGAATCAGAGGCTGCAAGGGCTGTCTAAGAGCTAAGGTACATTCATAGGGGAGCATTTAATCCTCGTTGTGGAGAAAGACAGTCACTCTGCAAATTAGAGCTAAAGAAAAAGATCATAGGTTATGGTCCAGCTCGCAGAATCCTAAAATGCTGTATCACTTGAATCCAATGTATTTTTATGTTGAAAGAATTTATTTTTTTTATAAGAAAGCAGAACACAGTGAAAAATAAGTGGAACTGTTAAAACAGAACTGGCCTTGGCTGTAAGTTATGTTTTTATTCATACTTCATCATGAGGCAGAGAAAAAAAAAAAAAACCACAACTTTTTTGCAAAATACGTATGTGCAATTTTTTTCCTGGCAGTATTTATTTCCCAAAAAAGGGGGGGAAAGAGCAGCTTTTTTTTTCTTTTTTACAGTATTTGAAACATGTGTTTAAGCTATTGAAAGTTTTACTTTCCGCTTTGAGATGCTATATTCTCAACACCTAGAACTGAATTACTAGAATGAGTGTTATAGATCTGTGTAGATTCAACACTCCAGCAGCTGCGTGAGTTATTTCTCCATACAGAACTGGTTTGTCTTGATATATAGCAAACAGCAATTGCACATTTTACATGGTAGATATGGTAAAGAAGGCAGCTTGCAAGACATGAAAAATCATGTAAAATCAATAGATCCACTTTTAACAGTCTCAGGCATTTTTAAAATGGCAATGATCACAGTCAGGAGAGGATGCTGAAACTGTCGTCACTTTTCCTGATCTCTTAACTCAGGCAGTTCTTATCTGCTGTCTCCTAAATTCCTCAGAAATTAAACAGACTAAAATTAATTGCATAGAAGCCACTGAAGAAAAATGTGTGTCTTTAAGCCACCAACTAAGTTGCAGTGGTTTGAATTTGGTTTTGCCTCCAAGCTCTACTCAAAAGCCTCTCATTTGCAGACGCATCTATTCCACTTTTATTCAGATCTCCGCTCTGGCAAAACAGCCTCTTCACACCCAGAGTCTGTAGGCTTAGCTCACCTCTACTGCTGCATTTCTTTGTCTCCCCTCTCAGGAAGGCATCCAAATCGCTTTCCCTCACCCGCCTCCAGCATTTCGCATGGACAAGGCTCCCCAAATCCTTCCCTTCTTCTTATACAGTCTTTCACGTTCGCTTTCTCATAAAACCTCTAGAAGAGGCCCTTGATGACAGTGACACTGGTTTCAAGTGCTCTGAGCATCCACATATGCCCACAGCCCCAGGTACTTGAAAAAAAATCTTCCCCGCATCCTTCACAGTTTGCCAGGCTTGATGTGAGCCCTCAGCCCCACAGAGGTTCCCCCATGGGGAGAGGGATAAGAGCTCTCCCTTGCATTGACCCACCCGACGCTCGAAAACTGGTGGATGCTAGTGACTAAAGCACTGCTTTTTTATGTCACTCGGGCATCCATATGAAATTTGGAGCAATACGTTACACTATCATAAATGAAGCATCATTTTTGTTATATTTTTTCATAACCAGAGCTACTTTCTTAAAAATACTTTTATTTTTTTTATTATTCTATATACTGCCAGGAACTGTAAAACTGGATTACGCAATATGCAAGGCTCAACATTTCACTACTTACAAGTGACAGACTGAACTATTGCTTTTAAACAAAACAAAGTTTATGGGAGGAGAGAAACAAGCTGGAAAGAGATAGACAATGTGACTCTCAGCTTAGGAAAGCCCAAATGATCCATGCTGATGAAAGATCTCCATCCCCCACCAGCATCATCCTGACCAAGCCATACTCCTCCTCTAGCTGTGAGATGCTGAGGCAGCAAGGCACTTCCTTCCTTTTCTGTGTTTCCCCCCCTCAATTAGTTTTGCGTCCAGGCTGAGAAGATTCATCTGTTCCCACTTGTGACTCCATGGACCTCCAACCCTCTCTGCAGCTCTGGGCAGAGGCGCCCAAAGGGCCACTGCTCTTCTCCCTGCTCTGGCCTTTTATGTCATATCTGTGAAGCCCAATTTAAAGGCAAGTTTAGTAGTAGAGTAATTGTTACAGGTGGACAAAGAAAATAAAAACCCATAAATAGGTCACACTCTGAGCTATCTAGTGACGTCAAATCAGAAATGAAGAGTAGAGAGTCTGGTGCTGAAGACCTGTTTATAGAATCTTCCCAAGCACTTGAAGGAGGCAAGGAAAAATTAAATCCACAGCAAGGTTGTGCATGAGAACTCCCGTGTTCCACTTTGTACCATTACCTTTCTAAGCTCTTACTGCCGCGCAGCTCTGGATGAAATCTGGTTTCCTATTTTTTTGTTGCTGTACCTTTAAGATCATTGTAATAAAAATCCAGTTGTTGGAGGATTTTTAAAGGAGTTGCTGATCTTTCTTAGCCAAATGCTTTTCTTTAAAGTTAATAGGAATAGCATCACAAAACATACAAAGCTGCTTTGAAAAAAAAAAAAAAATATCCTACTATGAAGACTGAATGATTACAGGAATAGGCAAGACGGTATTCACACAGTGTCAGCTACTGTGCAAGCAACCGCCTTTCCACCAAAGCAGAAGTGTCAGAGGAAGGAAAGAGAGGCAAATACTTTATGAGATCCCTCATACCGGTTTCCCACTTGTGGTAGAAAGTAGCTCTTGAACTATACATTTTGAAACTCATTTGGTTTTGAGCTTTCGCTTTTACATTTTTGGAGGGACAATTTTAAACATGCTTAAAAGTGGCACCAGAAAGAGAAATGCCTGTTATCGCAATACAGAGGGGCAGCTCGGTGTGCCCTGGCGTAACTGTACTTTGTCTCCTTCCTACTTGGATAGATCCTGAACTACGCAGCACCACTCCGCAGGCTCTAAATTAAACAGATGATCAAACCCTAGCGCCATTACTACTGTATCTTTTTATTTTTAGAGTCTTGTTTGGTTGTGGTAGAATTCTCTTTTCAACACACTGTTTTTCCCCTCTGTTGATTTTGCTAGGTGATATTTTCTATACACATTTATGTCGTTTTATCTCTGCATTTTTTATGAGGCAAATACATTGGGGAATGAAACAGAAGAGGCAGACTTGGATACATCGAAGATGGCTGCAGAAGCCTTCTGGTGCCAAAGCCTTGAATTGGCTCAGCTATCCTGCTGGTTGCTATTATGCAGCTTCCAGTTTTCTGAATTTTTTTGCAGATGAAGTACACGAGGGTTACTCTCTTCAGGGTGACATGTAGTTATTCACTCAAGGACTCATTTACTCCTGTGGCTCTAAACCAAAGCAGCAGCAGCCATCAGCTGCACGAAAGAATAAACAGAGAATACCCATAAATACTGGCTTCTGGCAAATTCATAAATAAATCTGGACTGTAAAGTACAATCTGGCCTGAAGTACTTTGTGCATACATACTGCGTGGCTTTTGGGAGGCAGAAGGACTGCGAAAGAAAGGAGACTAAGGGGTACCTACAGGAACACACAGCAGAGCAGCGACGGAATGGCAGGATGCGGCACTCACCGGGAACAGATGCGAAGAGGGAGAATGGTAAGAAAAACTACAATATGTGAAGATATATGGGCTGAAGAGAGGTTAGTAGGAAAATAATTTTGCAAACAAAATAGTGGTAAGAAAGTATTTCAGAGGGAAACACATTGATATATGTAAAAGCAACAGTAGTTTCTCCCTAGAGATAATACTAGCTTAAAACCAGCTTTAGCTCCTAGCTATTAAAAGGTGCGAGTAAGCAGAGGGCATAGCAGCCGCTAATTTTCTATGTTTTGTCCCTTTCACTTGTAAAAATCAGTTTAGAAGATTTGACCTTCCTGGCTTACAGTGCATCTA
Organism: Dromas ardeola; assembly: GCA_013398915.1. Lineage (NCBI taxonomy): Eukaryota > Metazoa > Chordata > Aves > Charadriiformes > Dromadidae > Dromas > Dromas ardeola. The sequence continues at coordinate 179,642 of VYZM01016699.1, read as the reverse complement.
TCCATGATCGGAAAGTTTTAGTCAGACTCATACAAAAGCACTTACGTGCCAGTGAGCTTAATTAGAACAGTATAAACATGCTTATATTTCTGCAACAAAATGTGTTGCCCTAGTGTAGATTAGGACTGAGGATCTGTACCTGAGCAAGGCTTCCCATTTTCTGTGAGTAAAATTAAAAGTTAACTGACTTCAGAAGGTGAATACTTGCAGAAACGAGGACAGCACTTGTTCCGCTCTCGCAGGCACCTCTCCCTCGCGGGTCCTCCGCAATCCGTAGCACGTGCGACTCCAAGTTGGGACTGCCCAACTTGTTAAATGCGGTTGAAATTTTAAACAACTTGCAGGTATTGGGTAGCCCGCTGCCGCACGTAGGCTGCCAGGCTAACGAACACTTTCAGAGGCTGCACAGCCCCCCCCTCCCTGCATGTCCAGCTCCAGTAACCCTGACTGCACAGCGACACTTCCATCAGCAACGCGGGAGCGGGATCGAGCGCTCTGCGTCGCGCTGCAGCACACGCAGCTGTAGTTAACTGTGCTTTGAACACTTCAGCCTACATATAAGCTGGTACTAGTTTACACCTTTATTTTTTTTGGGAGGGGGGGTGGGGGGGGTAGATTTTTTTCCTTTTGTCAGAAGCAATTCTACAACGACACACAGGAAAGCAGACCGGATCAAGCTGCTGAACCTGGCTGTCATTAACACCTCCACAACGGCCCTACTTTTTGTTGAATCTTCTGTTTGTCACAGTGGATGAGCCCGGAACAGAGCAATGATGTTTTTATTATGAATTTTTGCAGGATTTCTTAAAAATTCCAACCGTAGCACATTGATTTATAAGGCAATGACTTTTATTTTAAAACAAAACACTTAAGGCTCTTATTGACTGGGTATTAGCAGTGCATCAGAAGGTAGAATTTGTCCCTTAGGTTTTCTTCAGGCCACTCTGTAACATATACTAGTATACTCTACATACGTAAAAAGAGAAAGATAATAGTGGCAATAAAAAGGTGCAGCAGCTAACAGTAAACTGAAGAGATGTGCTCTGCAGGAAGGCTTAAAAGATTTCTCCATTTCAAGGTAGTACACAGACTACATGCCAGCTATAGACCTTGTGTTCCTATGGATGAATGACAGAAGTACTGAACAACAGTTCCACGTTTTAACTGTGACGTTTTCTCAGGTCCTTAATTTTGTATTTTCGCTCCAATTGAGAAAGAGGAGGCATATTGCGGTAGAAATGAAGTATAAACAAAAAGATAAGAAATTCAGATTGCCTTTTCCAGCACACAATTGTTCTGGAGACTCTTTTGATCGTATTTCTTCTATAAATAACACTAATTTCTCCAGCTCAGGAGAAAGACCTTGCCAATGATTGATACTATTTTTCCTCCCTTTGACTTTACTATAGTGCTCTGATTTCATCTCACTTATAGGGGACATATATAAAAACTGTAACATCCTTGGCTTTTGAAGAACATCTATATTAACACGGCCATTTTAGTTTGCTGTCTAAAAACCTAGCACCTTTCCACTCACTTTGTCTACTATTGCACAGAAGCTATTTCAGTTTTTTTTTTTTAGTTCCCTTCAGTGATCTTAAGGCAATCATAGATTTTGTATATTCTCCCTCGGAGTTGCTGCTTTCCAGGCTGATGGTGATAAAACCATCAGAGAACTTCCAGGTTGGACTAATGAAAGGTCTGAAAATGACCATGCTTGACATCTCTTTCTACTACGTTACTTCTAAGGCTGTGTTCTGTAAGGCTGTTTCCTTCATCCAGGCATACCCCGTTTAATCCAGTATGACTTCGACAGACTGACACCAGTGGTGTCTCCAGCTTATTCAAGGTTTTCTGTGCGAACTCACTCCACCCACTCTGTCAACAGACTCCCAAAGGTGAAATGTCCCGGTACGGCAGTGCCCAGTGCCACCTATTCAAGATACATCCATTGCCGTTGCTCACAATCTCTCTCAATGAATTACCGCGATGCCCGTGGTTGGTTACAGTAACACACACTGCTGAAGGAGACCAAAATAAACAGGGACACTCCTCAAACCTCACACCCAAGGTCTTTGTTGGACTTGGTTAGGCTTAAGTAACCTGGTGCTGTAACTTCTCCAGCCTTTGCGTACTGCTCCATACGGAAACACATAGCTTCAGAGTTCGGTACAAGTGGCAATCCCTCATACCAGTACAAATACTCCCAGCTGCTCCCCATTACACCAGGTGAAAAATATTCTTCACGATACAAAGTCACATAAACAATCCTGATATTTCAGTAAATATTCTCCACTAGAATGCACATCTGACACAGGCTGAGCTGCTTGGGACACTCTCATATCCATTTTCTGGGTTTCTCTCATTTGTTTTCCTTCATCTTCTTTTTCTGTGGCTCCTCTATTTCCAAAATCCTTTGTATGTTTAAACGCATCGCTACTGCTCCATCAGCTTTAGTCACTGTCTCTCAGTACCTCCACTTCTATTACTTTTTATTGTGACTCAAGCCATACAGTCATAGCAGCTACATTTGTAAGTCCCCTGAGCTGTCACTGCAAACAGCTGCAACCCGCTGACTGTTCCTTCTCCTCCCTCCATTCTCAACCTCTATTTTTTCCCCCTCCAAGAAGTTTTTTTGAAATGCCATTAATTTGTGGAATAAGCTCTACTTTTAAATGTACAGATCTTCTCTCACTCTTTTGAGTCCCACTGAATTTTAACAAGGGGATTTTAGAAAAAAACACAATGAAATTAGCACATGCCAGCTCCTTCTCCAAGTACTCACGTTGTTTTTCTACCATCATTTATCTGCCTCAAAGCTGATAAACACACTATATGTATTAGCATTTTAGCTCAGAGGTGCACCAATGAATTCTTTGCCATGGCAGATTGATGAGAAAGTTATTTCCTTCTGATTTATCTTTGTTGAAGCTGATTTTGTCTAACTGTAATTGCTACTGGCTGCCCAAACTACACATATCCTTCCTACCCCTTATTTCAAAGCAGGATTAAGGCCAACCCTATAAGGTCACAGAGTTCAGGGAATGCTCAGGAATTTTCTATCCCAATTTCAAAGCCAAAGAAGAAACAGAGATGGTTGAGCAGTCCAGGGCATGGTTCTGCAGGGCAGCTGAAGGTGAGGAATAAACAACTACGAAGACTGCACAATAGGAAAAGGAACCCTCCAAGGCTATAGATTCAGGGTATTCTTGATATACTAATGGAAATCATTGGTATTTTCTGGCCTTGGGACAGAATTATATTTGAAAACTAAAAGCCTTGTGGAATAGTCTCACTACAGCTTTGCACAGGTCCAGCTCTGACCAAGACAGAAGACAACTTTAATTTCTTCTATTAGAGCATACATTAGAAGTGCCTTAGCAAAATGCATAATAAATGTATCAAAGAATTTCCAAGAACAGAAAAACAGTATTTGTAGGCTGAATTACAAGTGATCTTCTACCCATTTCTACTTAGGGCTTTTTTCATAGCACTCTAACAGCAGTGGTAAAGATTGCTGTTGGAGAGACTGGTGGATGTAACGAATCACTGGCCGGAGCCATAATGACAGTTCTTGTGTTCCTGTTACAATGTAGTTTTATGACAATTTTATCACTCCAATGCAACTGGCTGACATCAAAGGATCGTGACTAGAAAAATCTGGCTGATCAGCCAGAAAACCATTGTCTGTAAAAATAAAAATCAGATGAGAAATACAGCAAGGTGCCGATAGGGAACAGAGACTCTTTTCACAGTACTCTCTGGAATGGCAGCTGGACGATAAACGAATCCTGAAAGCATCTTTCAGGATATTTGGCTTCTTACTTTTCCTTATTTATTTGCATGCACTAAGGTCCCTCAGGAGCTCCAAACTAACCTGTTGTGTCTTCCTTCTAACCAGATGAATCACTCGTCTGTTTCAATAAGTAATTCTTATTTTCAAGGCTATATAAGAGGCTTAAAAAGGAACGTTATTTGTGTCAGGACTTCTCATTTTGCTGAGGATTGTTTTGGTGAGTATGAGACATGTCATTGAACATGCTACAGTGGAACACTGTCACTTGCAAACACTTCAAAGATTACTAAAATCCAAAAAAATATTCCAGGAATATAAATGACAAATTATTGGTCTGAATAACATGGATGTGTTTTATTTCACAGCTGATTGTTATGAAGAAAATACAATAATATTACAAAGATGACCACAACTTCTGTTCAGAAAGGAAATACTGATTTTTTTGGGTCAGAGAACCTAAAAAATAAAAGCGTTTCAACTGATATGAACAGAGTTGTAGAGTTCATACATTTAAATATGGCCAGATCTTCTCCAAAATCATAGGATTTTTCTTTACTTTGAAACTCAGCAGTAGAGCCTTTTTTGCTCTAATGATTAATCCTTGGAAAACAAGCTTTGCAGAAGTGTTTCCATTTAGAGGAGTAACAGAGGGAAAGGGATCTCATTAACAGCTTGCTTATTTACAGATACCAAACACAAATTCTTTTTCCTTTGAAAACAGCAAAAGAGAAAAGCATCAGCACACTTTCCCATTTAGAAATTGTCAAATTCACATAACGGATTTCACACAGAAAAAGTCAACCTTCTTTGCCGTTTACCTTTTTCTGCTCTAGTATAGAAAAGTTCATGCCCACAGCTTTTCTTTCACCAGGTCTGTCCAAGTAGCCCAGTGCCCAGTCCTCAGCAGCCACTCTTCCCAATTGTCTTGCTAGATTTAATTCTAATTTATTTTTTTTTAATTTGAACCTGAAGAAGCCTTTCACATGATTAATAACGCCACCATCACTTTCGGATCAAAGACCTTCTTAATGCCAGACATGGACACCTTGGTGTGTAACAATATTAAGAGCTAAGACCGGTGACAGTTTTCTGTTGAACACCAAACAAAAAAGGGACTTCCTTGTATTTTTTTTTTTATAATTAAATAGGTCATTCACTTAGTATATCTAATCCTCTTCCAAAAAAAAAAAAAATTGCTGTATGGTGGCAATCACCATACAGCATCAGTTAAAATGTTTTAAGTATTTGTGTATTGACAGTTTGTATAGGACACTCACTAAACAATTTCCTGCAATATACAGGTCTTTAAAAAAAAAAACTCTAGACAGGTCACCTCTTTTTGCTATGCCCAGAAGGCGGCTCAACACCCCCATCCTCTAAATCATATCTACAAAGAGTTTTAAGTGACATTCTCTCAGATCCCTTTCCAAGGATCTATCCTCTGCCTTTAACTAAAAAAAGCTTACTAAACTCTGATTTATTGTCCCCATTTATTTCCAAGAGCTTTATTGCCTAACAATAGACTTAGGTGGCTTTAGGCATTAACAACAGTACATTAGTAGACCAATTATAACACTCTAAAAGTTTAATTTGTAAACTAGTACAAATCATTATTGTTTCACAAAATGAGGTTTCCATACTATTACTAACATATATTAGTAATGCCAATTTTAGTCTAATTGTGGGTTTGGTTTAAGATGCTTAGGTCAATTTTATTGATAAGCAGTGTCATCTACAATACATTACAGATGACCTGGAAGTTTACAGGCAGAAAGCTAAAGATACAGCTGTAAGAATATTTTTTGTTGTTCCCTACACCTTGATTAGTTTCAGGAACCAGACATAAATGATGCCAAAGACAATCCAAAGAGAGGAATTATTGCCTGGTGATATAACTTATCATTTATTTTAATCTCCTACAAAAGTTTTCTCCTGCCAGTGGAAGAGGACGTCAATTCTTGCTGTTGTATTCACACAGCTTCTCAGTAAACCAACAGAATTAGAGTGGTTCAGTAAAGGATCACTAAACACAATTGACTGCAGGGTTTTTGCTTTCTTACATTCAAGCCAAGGGACTGCAGTAATCTTATAACGGTACATGTCCAATTTTTCTTCCTTGCCGTATTTAGCAGAGTTGTCTGGGTGTCATGGTTTCAGCTGGGATGGAGTTGACTTTCTTACCAGCAGCTGGTGTAGTGTTGTGTTTTGGGTTTGGGATGGGAATACTGTTGATAGCGCACTAATATTTTTGGTTGTTGCTAAGAAGTCAAGGCCTTTTCTGCTTCTCACTCCACCCCACCAACGAGCGGGCTGGGAGTGCACAAAAAGCTGGGAGGGGACACAGCTGGGACAGCTGATCCCAACTGACCAAAGGGATATCCCATGCCATATGACATCATGTGCAGCGTACAAAGCTGGGGGAAGGAGGAGGAAGGGGGAGATGTTCGGAGTTATGGCCTTTTGTCTTTTCAGGAAACCATTATGCATGATGGAGCCCTGCTTTCCTGGGGATGGCTGAACACCTGCCTGCCCATGGGAAGTGGTGAATGAATTCCTTGTTTTGCTTTGCTTGCATGCACGGCCTTTGCTTTTCTTATTGAATTGCCTTTGTCTCAACCCACGAGTTTTCTCACCTTTACCCTTCCAATTCCCTTCCCCATCCCACTGTGGTGAGAGCGAGTGAGCAGCTGCATGGTGCTTGGTTGCTGGCTGGAGTTAAACCACAACACTGGGTTGAGAGACCCATGGAAACACTTGGGTGGAAACTGGTTCATGTTTCCATGAACAAGTCTGCGGTAAAGCCAGTGCTAAAGATCTGCTTTTATTATGGTGGGAATTTTATTCCTAGGCATTCTAAGGGAGGCTCTACTCTGCTAGAGGCCATGAAATCATGTATCAAGTTTGTGTATCAAGTGTATCAAGTTTGATAGGTTTAATCTCTGATGACACTTCTAAAGCATGCAATCAGGCTGTCTTTGTTTTGTGTTCGCAAAGCAGTAAGATAAGTTCCTGAGAAGCTACAAGAAGCACTCGAAAAAACCAAATAATGTCCCTGTCGCATTCCTGGGAGAGAGCTGTCAGCTCCATTAGTGGAGAAAGATGTAGGTCAGGCGATACACAAGATGTGCCTTCGTTTTCCATATTATAAAGAGAGCCATTATAGATGACATACAGGCTTACAAGCAAATCTCAGAATAAGTGGCATAACGCCTGCTATTAACTGTGTTGGAGACACTTTAAATATCTCTATCAATACAAAACCTCATCCTTCCCTGTGTCTACTAGATCTTTTAGCTTGCGCCCTTCCAAAATCAGGAGAAAAGCAACGATGCAAGATGGGCCAAGTGACAGAGGCAAGGACATGCTAACTGTCATCAAGGCTTCTTCTTTAATGGAGCTAGTGTCATCACAAGGAGTTACAGCATTCGAAGGCGAGCAGATCGCACTAGTTTTGCCTGATTTCAAATATTTATGCTGTCATATTTAAGTATTGTATTTGCATCCCAGTTAAGAGATGTGAAAGTAGCAGAGAGATGGTGAAATAAATTATGCAGGGGAAAAAACAGATAAAGGGAGATGAAAGAACTGAAAGAAATTCAAACCATCAAAAATAAAAGACTAAGTACTCCAATGAAAAGCACGCTATATATATGGCAGCTATTTAAAGTATTTAATTTAGGCAAGAGTGAGGGAGGTCATAATCCCTCAGGCGATGCGGAAGTCTCCCTTCAGCTAGCAAAAGGCATTTATGCTGTTGGTCCTTCACGTGGAGAAAGCGTGCAGGCAGAAAGGAGGTGGCAGGGGAGGAGGCAGTGGCATGGAGACACTGACACAGTGACGCAGTTCACCTGGCCAGGCTTCAGCTTGAGCCAGGAATACCTGGCAGGTCATTTAACTTTACCCATCATTGAATGGGTTGTCAAAGTCTTTGTAGCATCTTGAAAATGTTGACAGTATCTTGATGTTATATTTAGACACCTGAGAAGTCAAAGATTTTTATAAGTTATTGTAAGAATATGGCCAATCTCTTACACAGGCAGCAGAAGTCAACAGTATCCAAAATGTAACTGGAGCACACCACAACTTGGAGGTGGACGGTCACTTGGCATTGCACATTAATTCAGTGGTTTGAACTCAGTCCCATGGTTGAATTAAGAAGGGAATTAGCTTGATCACATCCTCTCATCTGAACTGCATCATTCCTTTCTAGGGTCTTGTGAAGTCAGTTGTCACAAAAAGCGGTATTTCACATCTTCTGCCAGCACTAGTGAGTCCAACTCTTTTAATGTTTTTCCCCTTTCCGTTTAAAGAATGCCAGTAAGGTTAGGTTTTAATCAAGAGTTAAAGCAAGAAATGTCTCAAGACTGGAGTGGAGACCTCTTTAAAGCAAGCGGCTTATTAGTTTAAACAGCAAAACAGCACATAGCTACGAGAAACTTCTTCCCCCTCACTTTATAGCACCAAAATTGCTAGCGTGCATAGGAGCTTTCTTATCAAAGGTCTCACAAAAATAGAAGTTTGCGTTGTGTTTTGCTTATTAAGCAGGCTTATTGTTTTAAGCAGTAGTCAATTAATCATCGAAAATGTTGCTCTGACTATAATTAATAACTACAGACAAAATACTATCGGCAAAAAGACAAGGTAGATCTTGAGAAAAGCAAACACATCTCCAAGAATAGGTTTATGCTCTCTTTATGGCTCCTGGAGCTCACAGATTGCGCTAACAGAAGCTGTGGCTAAACTACTGAAAGTAAAGAGATGGCAAAAAAGAAAAAGGGCTGTTAAAGCACAGTTATTTTTGAGCCTTTACATGCAGGAATAGAGAACAAGAACTGATCAGGCAAGAAGGAATGAACAGCAATACTTTGTAGACAAAAATGGATACCAAGAATATAAACCCAAGTCCTTTCAATCCTTCATATAGAAGCATTAAAATACACAAACTATTATAACTATATGAAAATGTGCAAATCAAAGCCAAATTTTGCATGAATGTACAAATTTTCTAATCTTTTTCATAAACAGGTAATTTGCAGCTCTAGACAAGTGTGGGTGGGCAGCAGAAGGAAAGAAGGAACAAATACTTGAACCAGTTCTTCAGATGCCACCAAATGTCACAGCTACTCTAAGCCACAGTCTCCAAGACAGCTGAGCTGAGAACTTCTTGACACAAAAAACAGGGAGGGGAAAAGCCTTCCCCTTCTGCTCCTGCTGAGCTGGTCCCAATCCCTCCCCAGCACCACCCTGTGACTGCCCAGGTCCTTCCATTTGGACTCCCACCACCTCTGCAGGCTTCAACACCCACTGGCTGTTGTGGTGGCTCACAGGTGAGCAATTCCTGTGCCAGCATAAGGTTGCAAGAAAGGGGAGGGAACGGGACTGGAACATCCTTGGCAGTAGTGGTGAGGCACAGATTTGTGCTGTCCCATGCAACTGCCACCAAAGTCACCACCTGCTGGTGTGCACCAGCTGGGCTGCTCCTAGGGATCCATAATCCAGTAAACCTTTACTGAATGGCTTGGATTTCAAGAGCCTGGTCTACATCTAAGGTGCAAAATGTAGGATAATACAATGTATTTGCAAAACCCTCACAATTTTTGCAAATGCTTATATTGTTCCACAGTGCCTTTTTTCCCCCCAACACAGTTTGTGAGGGAGTTTGTTCTGCAAAAGATATTATAAACAAAGAGGTATGTACCCCTTTAATTCCATCTATACCAACAGAAGTCCCAGCTTAAATAAATTGTATTTAAAATATATCACTAGCCAATATTGCTAAGCCAGCAAAAAAAATGTAGTTATAGAGTTCGCAAACAGAATTTTAAATAAGTAAAGATGACAGGCATAACTGTGAGGAACTCGTTCTTCAAATTCATCAAGGGCCATCTCCACCACTTTCAGTTAAATCAAAGATGGTCTTGGTTTTTGAGGTTAAATGGAATACTTCTTTTTTCATACAATATTCCCACTGACTTGGAATAGGCACTTCCCCATATGAAATGACTGACAAATATTTATGGTTTCCATTTTATCTATCAGAACATATACATCATGATATAATATATTCATTCCTAGCCTGTGTATGTACTAAGTAAATATAAAGACTAGGAATGTATGCATTATTCCATGCTAATTTTTTCTTAAGAGCTATATATTTAACTCCAAACCCAATTTCCATTCTCTTCCTTTGCAACATATTTCATATCTTAAATTATGAATGTGCAACACAGGATGTCATTTAGATGTCAAAGAAGCAATCAGTTGAAGAAGACTATCATTCAGAAGCCATTTAGAGGCAAACTGAAAACAAAATCTTTTTTAACCTTTAAAAATGCTACAGTATATTAGGAATATAAGAATTGCTTCTATTACTGCCTGGAGTGCTGAATTTTTATTCATACTTAGGATTATTGCCTTTACAAAGTACTAAATTCAGCAAGCACATGTCATAAATTATGACAGTGATTTCTATGTAAAGACACATTCTGCTGAACTCAAGAAGCACAGAATAAAATACTGAAGAGAAATAAAAATCCTTGCAAGCTGCACAAAAGAGTCAATACAGAGTCATCGACAAAGTCCACCAGTCGAGCACAGTTTATAACCCAGACTAACCCCAGAAAAGCCCAGGTTTCTGCTCACTCCATCTACAGCAATTCCAAAAGCTGGATGCGATGCTTCTCCCTCCACCCAAGCTAGGACACCACCCTTAGTCCCACATCATGGTGAGCACGTAGGAGACCCAGTGCAAAAATCTGTAACAGGGACCCAGAAAACTGCTCTCTGATGGACAACCCACCCCTTAATGCAAGCTGCGTGCTTAGAAAGCGTCCAGCTGCTGCCTCACACACAGTCCAAGGCAGGTAACTGGAAGGATGACAACATCCCTCCACAAAAGGCATGGAAGGATAGAGGTGGCCCAGGAGCATGTGCAGGGGAGGTAGGGAGAAAGCCTGCAAGGAGAAAGGCATTTGAAAAACCTCCCTAAGCAGCCAATGCAGTGAGATCCAGACAAAATACGTACTCAAAGATCTTAAGTGGACAGATACACCTGTTTCTGATTCTCAAACCCAATTATATTTGGTTCAGTGATAATCATTTGTGGGTGCTGTGCGTCCTGCATATGAAGCTCTCAGTGAAGCTCACAGACACACTTTGAGTGTGTCTCAGACACACTTATTTGAAACTTTTTTAATCATTAAAGCAACAATACACAAGATTCTGTTTCAGTCACAGCTTTGGGACTGAGAAGTTATGAATGTACTATTAAAGAAAGTAGTAAAATTTAAGCTTGCTGAGGGACAAGCCATGGTCCTACAAGCTGGGAGAGACTGAGGGAAGGTACCAGACCAAGGTGCAGAGCCTGACATCGCTGCAGGGAGCAACAGCTTCAGGAACGACACCAAGAAAGGGGGAACACAACCAAGAAAACAAGAACAACTTGAGAGAAGTAGAGGGGGGCAGAAAGACAAAGGGAAGTGAAGATGAGGGACATTGCAAAAGATTCAGAGAGCATTGGGACGTTAAGCTTTTTCAACCATCTATCTGATTTTGACCATTCTAACTGCTCAGAAACATTTATAAAAAGTATTTTTGCATTGCGCTGGACATTTTCTAGCTCAATTCTACAGTTAGAGGAATAGTGCTAGTCCTGAGAAAACTGAAGTCCCACCACAGGTCTACCAACTCTAGCTAAAGTCATCCTGAAGTGTTACGAATGGGTTCTCCCGAAATTTTAATAAAAACAGTCACATAACAGTGGTACAAGGTGTAGGGCAGGACTGTCCAAAGTCAGAGTGAACACAGAGCTATAGTCAACTAACGTTTTCAAACAGGTTTAAATGGAAATTCTACGGATATGAACAATGTTATCCTATGGCACAGTTACAACACAAGCAAGAGCTGAAAGAGTTACAAGCAGGTTTTCAAATGAAGTACAAAATTATTTCAAAGTTATATGAGCTGTTTCAGATGGAAGAGTTCGTACTAAGCACCCCAGCGCCATTCACACAACTACTTTCACCATCTGGTAAACCACTAAAGTCTGACACATCAGACACTTATCAGCCACTAAAGGCAGATCCCAGTGCCACTGATAAGTGGTATATTAAAAGGTCAAGCTGCTATAGAGCAAGGAATTGTCCCTTCTAGCGTTTTTTTATTTTTATTTCTTAAAGATGTTTTGTTTTGATTTATTTGACAGCATACTGTTGATGCCTTCTTTTTGCATTGCTGTGGCGTTCAAATGCACAGTTTGAGATCGTTAAAGAAAAGGTTTTCCAAAGTAATGGCAATCATAAATGTAAATGCTAACTTGCCTTGCAGAGGCAGACCTGCACACATATACACTGCCCCAGCTCTCTCCCCCTGTCCCCCTCCTGCTGCAAAGAACAGGCTTCTCCCATACACTCATCTTCGTTTGACAAAGCAAATCCTTACTCCGTTTACACAGCCTCCGATTGCTCACAAAACCAAATATTTCTCTTCCCCTTTTTAAACCTCACCTGATGTGCCCATTTTGCTTTCTGATTGGAGGTGTAATGCTGGAGGTGAAAGACTGAAACAATCATGAAGGTATTTTTGAAAACACGAATTCATGGGGGAAAAAAAAAAATCTAGATTTTAATATTCACTCTATAGTGGCAGTGAGGAATTATGCTTATTAGAAGCTTTGCAGTGTGTATTCAATATGATTTAATCACGTTTTGCCTCAGTGGTACTCTGGCTGCATTTACTGCTGACACTTTTGAGAAGGCAGTATCTTTGAGAAGAGCTGTATAAACAGTATATTTTATATACTTAAGTCGCTCCCTGCCTGTTAGATTTCTATCATGAAGGGGAAAAGCGTTCATTAGAAAAAACACACCAGGTGCAAGGAAACAGGGCTTGACTTTTTGGGCACATGGGTGGGAGAGCCACCATCCAGTTCATGGAATTCAGAGACCGTGACAAGTCCACGGCCACAAGCCCTCTCCTGGAAGCAGTGATCCACCCAGGAAGCAAGCTTTATACACAGACACTGGGCACAGCACCTCGAAGGACTGGGTAGAGGTCATCATTACTGTAAGACAGTTGCAAGATGGCACAGAGTCAAGTGTGTGGCGGTGTTGTCAAAAGCAAGCATGAGTCAAGACAGAAAAAGAGTTTCTACGAAAGCAATCCCGACCTCAATAGGGAAGGGTTACGTAGCAGAGCGTAACACTGGGAATTTGGAACCTTGCAGCTGAAATAAATAGCTGCAACGCATAACGCATCAAAACAGATAATGCAGTTCCAGAGCTAAACAATTATTGCACTTTCTGGGACAGTTAAGTAACTGCAGAAAAAAACAACCAACAGCACTCTCACGTAGGAATTTCTGATACAAATTCATAGACTTTGGATCTACACCAAAGCAGTGGACCTTTGGGGTAAGCGGTATTCACAGTCTTGTTCTTTCCCAGTAATAGTATGGGTAAATAAAAGCTGTTTGGGAAGGACTGGCTCGTATTGTCTGTGACAGTGAATTAATCATCGGGGACCAATGCCTGTCTTTCAGTAAATATTTTTAGAGGTATGAAGGGAAATTCCACATTTAGGAGTAGAAAGTCTCTCCACAGCCATTTTCCAGCCCCAGACTGCAGCACCTGAAACTCATAGCACCTATGGTATCTGGGCCTACATAGGAAGAAAGTTTTATTTTACAAGTGCAGGAATACTCCTTGATTTTAATTTTCTTTCTGTAAGCATAAACAGGGGCGGGGGGGAAAACTACAAAACATTTGGAAAAGCATTTGGAAGAATACCTTCTTCCACCTTGCAGGTGCATCTGCACACAAGCTTATTTCCAGCTGTGAAGCTCAGCCCCCAGTGCCTTAAGCAGACGTTGCAGTCAGGCAGCACAGCCAGCAGCTCCCACCCCACTCTAAACAATGGGAAGAATACGAATTATTCCCTCCAAAGCAGGGCTTCAAACATTCGATTGCATGAGTAGTATGGTGCTTTTCCTAAAGCTTCAGTATGGAAAAGTTTCACAATAAATTTAACATTGTTGTTGCTGTTATTCTAAACTACAAACTTTAGCATTTTGTTGAAGGGTGAAAATACTGACCCAAAAAGCACCCGAAAGACTCAAAAGACCAACTCAAAGAAACAGAAATAAACTAATTTTTAATTTCTTGACTGGGGGGACTTTATTTTTATGGTCAAATTCCAGATTGGAAATATTACATAGGAATTCTACTCGATTATGCCATTTCAAAGCTATAATGGGATCAATCCGGGGGTTCTGCAAAGTTCCTTCCAATTAAAAAAAAAGATAACGAGGCTAAACAAAGCACTCAGTTAATTCATTATGATATCACAAAATTACACTGGGAAAAGACTCTTAAGTAACTGAAATAAGGAAGTTTGTTGACATTTAATGAACTGTTTCCCTTGGTGAATAATTTGGAATAGTTTACTTCTAAAATCTTATTACAAATTCAAACTATAATAGTAATTTTTTTCCAAGAAAGTTCAACTTTTAAATTTGTTGGAAAATTCGAACATTATTACTAGTTGAATCTAAAATGAAGGCCAGCATTTAAATTCCCAAAACCAAGAGTCCATTCTTTCCCTTGGTCTCTTTACAGTCTTTTATTATTGAAGCAATCATGCCCCTTTTGATGTCAGGACCATAAAGTTTGACAAAAATTCTGACAAAACCAAAGTTCAAGTTCAACTACTTTTCTTTAGTATGGTAGCATCTGACATGACCACACTTGAATTGGACAGTAATACCTGACACTCAAAGTTCAACCCATAAAGAGATTTTTTGCTCACTATGACTCCAGATCACTGAAAGAGTATGAAGAACAAGCATACTATTTTGCAAGCTTTTGGTAATGACGAGTTTTGCCACTTGTTATTTGGCAAATCATATTTGACCTGCTCAACTTTCAATAGCTCAGAGGCATGTTGGTCTAAACTACTGCCTTGAAGGGCTATGAAAATGATACTTTGTGGGGAAATTCAAAAATACACTTAGAAAGATTTTACAGTAATGGTAATACAACCAATACAATATCAATACAATGATAATAACAACACAGAGGACAGAAGGACTCAAACCATGTACAATGGGCTCTGGATCAGACCATGTGCAATGAGTATCAAAACAGTGATTGACAGCTGCATAGCCCAGTCACCGGTACTTTCATTTCTGCCACTGAATTAAAAAAGAGAAATATTGCTTAACATTGTCAGAGTGGTGCAAGGCATCCCATTCTTTCTGTATAGTCATCACTAGATCATACCTGGATTGATACAGAGGTGAACTTCCCAAATGAGACCGATACACTTTGTGGGAGAAAAACATGTTGTTCTGCAAAGAGAGGCTCCAGTTGCCTCACTCTCCCCAGCTGCAAGGGCCCTTAAGGGCAGCCAAATGGCTGACAGAGGTGGGAGGCTGCCTCCTTCCTTCACAGAATGGCAGGGGTTGGAAAGGACCTCTGGAGATCATCTAGTCCAACCCCTTGCCAGAGCAGGGTCACCCAGAGCAGGTGGCACAGGAACGCGTCCAGGCGGGTTTGGAACGTCTCCAGAGACGGAGACTCCACCACCTCTCTGGGCAGCCTGTGCCAGGGCTCTGCCACCCTCAAAGGAAAGAAGTTCCTCCTCATGTTGAGATGGAACTTCCTATGTTCAAGTTTGTGCCCGTTATCCCTTGTCCTGTCACCGGGCACCACTGAAAAGAGCCTGGCCCCATCCTCCTGACACAGTAAATTTCAGTATTTATAAGCATTGATAAGATCCCCCCTCAGTCCTCTTTTTTTCCAGACTGAAAAGACCCAAGTCCCTCAGCCTTTCTTCATAGGAGAGATGTTCCAGTCCCCTCATCATCTTGGTAGCCCTTTGCTGAACCCTCTCCAGCAGTTCCCTGTCCTTCTTGAACCTGGGAGCCCAGAACTGGACACAGTCGCTCCAGATGCGGCCTCACCAGGGCAGAGCAGAGGGGGAGGATGACCTCCCTCGACCTGCTGGCCACGCTCTTCTTGATATCACCCCTTCCTTGGAGCACATTACAGCACAGTAATCTCAGCCTGATCCTCCAGACAAAGCACACCTGTATCAGCACGAGCAAGGCTCCAGCTCAGCAGCAGAAAATAGCTTTTGGCCAAGGAAATGCCATCTGAGCCATAGAGCCAGCAGATTATTTTTAATCAGTAACAAGCAACAACTAAATTCAACTTTAATCAAAACTTTCAGCTGGCAAAACTTCTAGAATAGCTATGTTAAAAGGCATCTAAACCTCTATTAAAGGTGAGACTAATTACTACAATATCAGAGAGAAATTCTGTTCACAAAGCCCTGTTATTCTAGTCTTCCTAAATGTACAGAACTCAGAGATACTGCTGAAGTCAGGATCTGCCATGCAGAACCAAGAATAGTACTTTGCCCCAAGTAGCCTATGTTATATGTTGCATTATATTGCTTCAAAAAAAAAAAACCGTATTGATAGGAGGCAAGAAGAATTTTCCCTAATCTAAATATGTAGGATTCCAGCAAAAGAAGGCCAGACAGAAGGCCAAACGCATGAATTATGCATACTGTATCATCAAACTCCTATCCCACTTTAGAGCTGGAGCAGGTTTTGCATGGAAAAAGAAATTAGGATGGAACCCATATTGAACAATTTTCTCCATAACTGGTTCTTACTCACCTTAAATGTAAAATTTTATTTAGCTTATATCACAGGGAGACATCCTTATTAAAGTAGCACATTTACGTGGGTCCCTTTGAAAGGATTTAATGCAAACAAGTCTGAAATAATTGAAAGGAAGGCATTTTCTGGCTGTTCTCAAAAGAGCTTAGTGAAGAAGAGGATAGCAGGAAAGAATTACTTTATTATATTGATTTTCTTGGGGAAAAAAAAAAATCAAAAGGTAGGTCAAATAAACCAATTCTCTTTTGTAAAAATCAATAGAAGTATGCAGAACATGAGTGAATTTACATGTCAAAAAGTGTTTGCAACCATACCGCAAAACAAAATATGTACATTATTACTCTAATAAGGCAGGTAATATAAGAGACTAGCTTGGTTCATTACTGCACACGGCTATTTTAAAACAGTTTAAAGTGCAATGTATACACATTTTTCCTAATTTAATCAAGCCATTAATCTGAAATATGACTGATTATATATTACATTACAACACACTAAAATATGTCAAATCATAGCACATGACTGGCCTGCAGCTGCTTAAAACACATCTATCTAAAACTGAAAAATAATTCCACGCAACACTGCAAAGAAAAATTGTCTATTTAAATC
The DNA here is from genome assembly GCA_013398915.1 of Dromas ardeola. NCBI lineage: Eukaryota > Metazoa > Chordata > Aves > Charadriiformes > Dromadidae > Dromas > Dromas ardeola. The sequence continues at coordinate 162,552 of VYZM01016699.1, read as the reverse complement.
TTTACCTAAGTCATGCATTCTTAATCTCCAGGGCTCTTCCACTCTGACAAAACAAGTTTTAGCCATCACCTAAAAGCTAAACACACTGATTTCCACTACACGTTCTCAGTATTTCTCTGGACGTTCAACTACAAAGTAGAAGTTAATGTCTACTAGTGCTTCAGTACTTGGTAAAACCTAAAATTCTACTGGCTTCTTTAAATTAATACAGTTAATTAATACAGTTTCACATCAAATACCTGAAAAGGAGTCCCTCCTTTATTTGATTAATACCCTCCAGGAGATACCTGCAGTCCCAGGTACTTGAAGTTGGAAGGGTTTTGGAGCACTAACCTCAGCTCAGTGTGAGTAATTACTATTCTCAACATCAACCATATGAAAATTAGCTACAGGAGTGACTCACAGGTTCCAGTAGAACCCAAGCTGAGGACATAATGACTTCTGTTACATCCTGACTATACAACCCGGTATCCAGCTGTGAGACTCCAGGCACCCAGGTGTCCAGCTTGAGCCCCTTCATTGCAGAGTTTCAGCCACCCCACGACACCTCCCCCCCAACCTGTGAAAGATGCATGTTGTTCCCTACATTTCTTCCATAGCTTCTCTACCTTGCTCGTGAACTTCAGATGTAAAAAAAAAAAAAAAAGTATCTGCATAAATATCTAAAGGGCTTTGAGCAACATCCCCCTAAATCCACCAGAAATTGGTAGATAATCTGCTGGAAATGGGGACTCACAGGTCAATTCTGAAGTTTTGTGATTTATATCAAAACTTCCCTGGTCTTTACCAAAGGCAGAATCAATGAGAATGGACCACAGAATTTGAGGTATCTCGTGTTGATAAGCCTTTTCAAGAAAAACAAAGAAGAGGAACTAAGACCTCTTCCCTTTAGAAGGTGTGCATCACTCAGGTGCACACTGAGGACTTCAGCCTGTTTCTTCTGCCTCCCCTAGTACAAAGTCTGAGACACAAACCCATTTCTTCGCATTATTTAAGCCTCTTCTGAGATTATTCATTAGAGCAAATATGAGAAAACCAAATAGCAACCTTAACAGAATTTCTAATGTTAAAATAGCATCATATCCTCTACTGAATTCACATTGGACAATCAACGTATACTAATTATTAATAAGAGCCAATAAAAGGCAAATACTTTTCTCACTTTTTCAAAGAGTACAATCTGCCTTCCCACTGTTAAATGAACTGAGTACTGCCAGGATAGTCAAACTCTTAAAAAAGCTAACAAAAAAAAAAAAGTACTCCAAAGCAGTACTAAGCATTTTCTCATTTCAAATGATGAGCCATGTATTTACTTGGTTTCCAATAGCATTTAAAAAAAAAAAAGGTATCTTTTCCATAAGCAAATAATTTTACACTTCTGACAAATAAACATATCAAAATTGTAACATAAGAACAAAGGCCACAATATAAGGCTGCAGTCAGCCATGCACAGTGTCCATTATTTCCAGTAGAAATTCATCCAATTTCCCCAGGTGTTCTATAAATATTGCCTTTTTTTTTGGTTCCCCATCTCCACTCTAACGTGCATTAATCAGAAAGAAGAAAATTTTTGCTTAAGACAACCATTGCACAACTCTCTCTTCAGTATAAAAAAAAAAAAACAACAACAACAAAAAAACCCAACAAAACACACCTCTGAGCAGAACCTGTTCCCACCAGCCAGGCAGTGCAGAGAGGGTTCAGCAAGCCTTTCTAAAACCCAACTTTCAGTCCACCTCCCGGAGAGCAGACCCCAGCGGCCGCTTTTCATTTCTACCATCTGAGTTTGCTATGGGGAAAAGATCCAGATCTTTGCAAACATGTTGTAATTCAGCGTTTCTTTACAGCAATAGTTAAGACACCTCTGGCTTTCATTTTCTTTTTGACTTTTATTCACTCTCTATGGGTTCTGAGCCACAGAGGAAGGAAGGAGCCAGGGTAGGGTGAAGATCTGCATTGCCAGTTGCTGCCACTACACCAGCCTGCACCCCCAGCCCTTCTGCAGACTTCAAACGAGCACGAATGAAGCACCAGGAGTAGCTGGGGGGATCAGCACAAGAAGGATAAGACCGCTCAGAGGAGAGGCACAGAAACAGGCGATGGGACAGCCAGGCCACCCGCTGTGTGCTCACCTTGTGGTCTGCCTGCAGAGCCCCCATGCCTGGACAAGAGTAGGAGAAGAGTGGCCACAACTCTTCTATCTTATTTCTTTCTTACTTTTTGCTCTGCTCTTTAAAGTTTTGACTTCCTGATGTTACCCTACAAATGTCCTTTTCATGGCTGTTTCTGTTCATTTCTTTCTCCCTTTCCATTCAGTTCATTTTCTTTTCCTACCTAGCTTTTTATTGCCTGCATATTTTCCCCTCTGCTACCTTACCCATTTTCTTTAAGTTTTTTCCCATTTGAAAGGGCCAATTTGTTTTTAGTGATGAAATCAAATGCCTTTGCGGGACTACAGTTTTAACTTCGCTTTTGTGTTTTTAAAGAACATGAACATAAACATTTATGGCCACTGAATAATAAACATCAGAAGAGTTTCCTTGAGAAAGTATATTTTTAATTATGCATTCACAACTGGCAGATATATTTGACTTATTTTTGTATACTTTACTGCAGAAAGTTTAAGTAAATACAAAGTAGAAGAATTCAAAATACGTTACTCACCACATTCGCTTATCCTGGTAACCAGACATGAATTTTATGTCACCCAACAGAGGTGCTTCTCATTTTCCTTCTTCATGACTCTGTCTGCTGGGTATTAAAAAAAAAAAAATTAAATATTCAAAGTAACAACAACATGCAATAGCAGGGGAAAAAAAAAAAGGACGCACAGGCCTTTCACTCTCCATATGAGAGGAACTGCCTTCTTTGAAATACAAGATGAGACTTGGACCTCACCTACTCAGGGACTTCTCCCCGTTATAACAACTGGCAGCCAGTTACTGACATAGGTAATTCAGCGTAAGCTCGAAGCAATGACAGAGAAAGCAACCATGGCCACCAGCAGACTTTACCTCCTGCTCAAAACCACATAGAGCTTCATCAACACAAACTGCAGCTTACCTTCTCCGCCGCATAGGGCATAGCTGTATCAGCACACAGCTACTGAGCCAGCAGATAATTCAACACAGACACAGCTACAAACAGAGAGTTTCAGCCCTGGGTAAATTAGACTTGGACCTAAAGAAGCCAGTGAGCCTAAACTGGCAAGAAAACAGCTGGGACTTCTTTTATAACGACCACCATTTAGAGCAGATGTGGTTGTTTCCTCAGGGATAGTCTTATTTCACACAGGTGCCCTGAGGTTTCTTTACCGAGCTTCATCAGTCAAACCTTATCCTAATTTCTTTGCATTAAAATAGGTCTTTGAGAGCTGGTCTTATCTCTACGATATGAGTACCAGAGTCATGGTAAGGTTACCCAGAACAAAACAGAAACTTGATTCTGTCAGTTTTTCAGTCACAGAGGATAGCTGGATTACGCTAATCCCCAGCAATTCTGCACTTGGTACCTACCCAACCACTGCTAAAAACCACACTACAAAGCAACAGTTACAAGGTGGACAAGACAGAAGACAAAGTGAGACGTTTCCTGATGGAAGGAGCACAGATTCCTACTCTCCTTCCAGCAGCTCCAGAAGAGACACAGCACCTCAAGTGCTACAGGGACTAAAGCACAGTCCCCATACTAAGCCAAAAGTCTTTAGCAAAGCAACCCTCACGGCCACCACCATAGTGAACTTGTAAACAAAGAATTGGAACACTTAAAATGAGCAAATACCTGGAAACCAGCAGAGATACACAGCCCCATCGCACTCAAAGCAACACTAAGCCAAGCCTGAGCAAACCAGCCCTCCTGCCCCCTCCCTGGCCATTATATGGCTCCTGGAGAGGGTAACCCAATGCACCTCCTCCAACTGCCGTGCCACCCACCCAGCTGCTCCCCTGCCTCCTCTCAGGGCTGATGAGCTCCCTGCCTGCAGCTGGGGCCATCACAGCCTCCACCAAGCACGTCAGGAGCTGTGCCAGCCACCTTCTCTTCTCTCATACTGCCGTTCGGTGGAGATGAGCAACTCGTTCAGTATGACAAAGCTTGCATGAAGGCGTACAGGTGTATGTTTGCTTCTAAAGTCATGCTAAAGGGGGCTAAATGGCAAATTTAGCTTTGTTACGCTCTAACATACCTGTAGTAATATGAGATCAGTGTTGGCCCAAAGCTTAAAGAAGCACTTCTGTGAGAAGGAATAGTCCTGAAATATAGTCCGTATTGTGTTGCACCCTCTTTGAATAAGTCTTTGTCTTTTTACTGAAGTGTTGTTGTTTCAGAAATGCAATTATTGCCGATAATCATTTAAATCAAGGGCTAAAACAATTCACTGCAGATCCTGTGAGACCGCTGAATACAATGAGAAGAAGCTTCTTGAATTCTAATAGGAATAGAAATGCTGTAATAAATGCAACTCCCATTTTTCTGTGGGTATCTGAACAGTCTTATTACATGTTTATCTTGAAATGTATCTCAATACACAAGTATCAGGCACTTTTGTGTTAAAATGTGTTTATTGACAGACAGCGACAAAGGAGAACAAACTATTTGGTTATATTCCTCGGTACTTACTAAAATGTATCTGGATCTTTTTATTTGCCTGTTGTTAATGGTTAGAAGAGGCGATCAACATTAGTGTGTGATAATCAGCTGCAACAAGGCAGGACCTCATCTGACACAGCGCTACCATTGCTATGAAACCATCCCTATGAAATACAAAATACAGAGCCATTTAACAATGTGGCCCAAATGCATATTACATCTCGAAACTAGCACAGGCTGGTGTAGAGGTAGGTATGTTTTCTTATAGCGCGGAATTAAAGGGAAAATTTTCTGTATGTCTAGTGTTTCTCTCATTTTATGACTGAAAATGGAGATATGTGTTTTATAGGAAAAAAAAAAAAAAAGA
>VYZM01016699.1:125419-157557 GCA_013398915.1 Dromas ardeola | reverse complement strand
ATGACTGAAAATGGAGATATTTGTTTTATAGAAAAAAAAAAAAAAAAGAAGGAGAAGAACCAGGACTAACATTCTGAACAGAAAGCAGGTATGAAAAACTGTCTTTGCCACAAACCGATAATGGTTTGATTTGCTTTGACAGTGAAAAAAAAGGAAAAAAAAAAAAAAGAAAAAAAATCAAGACAGACTGTTGTGCTATTAGTGAAAATCATCTGGTTGGAAACTTCTCCTCTGTGGTGTACTTTTCTTTAGCAAACAGGAAGAGTTTGCTGTTCTCTTGAAGTTCTCCTTTTAAACAGTAAGATTCTGTCTTTAAATGCGGTAACACTTACCTCATTGCTGAATTATTTCTGGGTTACAATACTGAATTCATAGTGATGGCTACCTGAGTAGTAAGCAGCCACAGGCTGGATAGTGAAGGGGACATTTTGCTCTCTTGACATACTGTCCTGTGACCACAATAGAAATAAAATGTCTTTATAGCTCATCTTGTTAAAGCCTGCTCCCAGGAAAGTTTTCTGACCCCAAAGTCCTTATCTCGAAGATTCTCCAACCGTTCTGTTTTGTGTAAAGAGACAGAGTTAGGGCAACCCTCCCCAAACCATTCTTTTATAAAAAAATACTTTTGCAACACAACAGGGTTTTAAATCCCCGTTGCGGGCAGAGAGACTTTTTATGAGCAAGATGGTTGCACTGAAAATGTGAAACTCTGTAGCACTGTGACATGCTTCTCTGGAATAAGGATGAAAAGTCTCCAAATCCTTTTTCTTTTTTTTTTTAATTTGTCTTGATTTTGAATTCATATGCTCCTTTCCATACACGTTAAGTATGTGAAAAAGCAGAAGCAGCAGCAGGGAGTGTTTGGCTACTGACTGGGGGTTTTTTTTAACGCCAGAAAATTCCTGCTTTTGGATGCCGTGCCGCTCACACACATTGCTGCGGTGCAAGCGAGCGCTGCACCCCAACGTCCCCTCCGAGAGGTGGCTGGGGTGACTTCTCCCTGCCCAAATGCTTCTGCAAGACCTTGAAAGATCTTGCGCTGCAGAAATATGTCTATCGGTTCCCAGCCATTATTGGCTTTGGCTAGACTGCAGCCGTTTACTATAATAGCATGGAGCCTCTCATGAAAGGAAATAGTTTTCTCACTGGAAAGCTGTACTTTAGCACATCTGCGAGAAAGAAGGAAATGAAATGTGTAAACAAACACATTGGAGTGAACCAAAACAAAGAAAAATGAAAGCCCTTTAACAGCTTCAAGTGTTTTTAATAAATATATCAACTGTCTCATCTTCAAGTGTCAATTACAGAAAATCAAGGAAATGGATATAAATACACAATAAATTGTGTGCTGCTCCAGCACACATTTGTTTTATAAAGAATGTATTGCATCACAGCGTAACCTTAATTCTGACCTTAAATAAACACTATTACAAGAGAACTCGTACATTCTAACCATAACAGCAATAACTACTTCTGCAAAAAACAACCATAAAAAAATTATGTATATACTCGCTGATGATATCTACTGACAGGCATCAAATACAAGTCTGTGCATATATATTTTCTTAGAATACGTGGAAAAATACTTCAGTAGACTCTCTGGTAGAACTAGCAGAAGTCACAGCAATTAAAAATACCTTAAAATTGTACAGCCTGTTAATATATTAGATTATTTAAAATGTCCGTAAGAATATCCATTAACATGTTGACGTAAAGTATCCCAACATACTGTCCAGGGTCGTGATTGTAGCACTGTCACAAAGTATGTACTTCTTTGCAGTTGGATGAAAGTCTGTTTATTAGGGGACTGACAGCTCAGCTGCTATGTCCAGAAGTATTTATTTCTTTCATTTTAAAAAGCTTGTTTTCTGGTGATTTGTTATTACTGTTTGCCCGAAGAATTAGATTTTTAGGTTTGGTTTTGATTTTTTCCCAGGAACTTCTACGTAATAGAGCTACAGTGCTATAAATCACAGAGGGAAACGTGTGTGCGGATCAGCTCAGCTGGGCTCTCTACAGCCAGAGTTACGGAAAGATTCGATGGCGCTGCAGCACGTTGCCCCTTCCCAATCTCCTTTCGGTGGCACTTATGGACTTGCTATGGGCATCTTTCCAGATGGCAGCACCCAACGAAGGGTTTGCATATATTTACCTCTATTTGGCACCCCTTTGCCCTGCCCTTGCTACAATTCTCCGCACAGCTCACAAAAGAAATTCAGAAAATCGAACGTAAATGAGATTACCTTGATAATACGGCGCTCCTTTGGAGGCCACCTTTGAGAACAAGGTACGATACTGCAAATCTCCAAGCTGAGCAGGTGTGATAATGAATTCAAGAGCTGCGAATGTGTCACTGTGAATTCAGTTGTTCTCAAAGCTTAATACGTGCATGTTGCAATTTGATGATGCTTTATGCAATCGCAGGGTTGTTACTGTCAGAAACAATCTGTTTACTTTGCATATTTTCACATTTTTGTGAGCTGCCTAGATTCTATCTTCTGCAATTGGAATGGAGATTTACCAATTTATTTTATTTTTCAAGATGAGTAGCCTTGCAAAGGATCTGAAAAGGTCCCAGCATGCAGAATTTGGGAAAATTCTGGGGCATAATGATATTCATGAGGAGTCAGTTTCCACATTCATCTGACCTTGACAGCTGAAACAAGGCCAGAGGATCTCAAAGACCAGGCTCCAAAGGTCAGAAAACCCCAGGAACAGAACAGAGGGAGAACTGCATGCTCTCGGTTTGACAGTTCAATACTCTGACATGGGTTGGAGAGGCTCTTAGTGATGAAAAAACAATATAAACAGCCTGGAAGTACCAATGATAGCCTTGATGGGTCCAGAATAAAAGAGGGAGAAAAACATTTCTAGTAGCCCCATGTTCATGCAGCCTGTGGAGAAGGCAGGTGACTGAAGACAGGGTAGCAAGTGAACCCTGAGATTGATCACTGGGCAACGGAACCCAACCGCAGGGCAGCAGGCTCATGGTAGGAGGGGGCCAGGCAAAGAGCAGAGGGCTCTCACATCTCCTCATCACTTGGAGAAATCATTATGAGCTCCTCTGACGAGAAGACAGCAGTCTGAGTCTTCACCTGAGAGACCTGCTCTCACCCACACTTGTCTGCTGAGGCAGAGGATGCTCATAGCTAGGATGCTAATGGACATGTCTCGTCATTTCTGTTCATCGCTAGGATGCTAACGTCTCGTCATTTCCGCATCTGCCCCAGCGTGGATGCTGTCAGCCTGGCTTGACTCCTCCCTGCTGGCGTCACTGGTCCCCTGACCTGAGGGACTGGGACATGCCTGGCTTTAAAGCAGTTGAAAATCCCAGCTGAGCAGCAAGGCTGCTGACAAAGCCTACCTCCACCTCTGCTAAACTGCTTGTACCCGGCTTGCTCTGCGTGATAGCATGTCTGCAAGCCTTTACTGGTTTTACCTTTTTAACATAGAAACTCACGTCTAACTTACTACACTCTTAGAAAATCTTTTCCCATGGAATCTCTCAATAAAGGGATAGATAAAAAAACTATGATAGTAAAAGCTGTGTTTTATAAGTTGCTTATTTTTCTACTAGCATTTCTGTCATTAAAGAAATGATACTTAATTTTATATAAAGCCTTGAAACCAAAAAAAAGAACACCAGTACTGCTCTTATGGGCTGCTTCAAAAGTTAAGCTCCTTTTTAGTGACCTTTTACATTGCTAATTGAACCTTGATGCCATATTTCACATACATTTTATATCTAACACACACATATATATATATATGTATAGACTATTTATTTGCAAATCCATAAGTCCCATTCACGTCAGTAGGACTGACACAAGTCCACCCTCTGGAAGGCGGCCAATGCACGGTGTCTGGGTTGTTTCAATTAAAAGTCATTTTCTTGAAGCTGTTAAAACTTTAACCGGGAGCTTTGTGAAGCAGAATCCTCCTGTGAGACACCTGCATTGTCAGGCTCCTGCTACGTACTAAGAGATTCCAACAAAAACATTGTACTCTAAATTTGCATCTGAAAAAGGTGAGTTGCAGAAAATGAGTAAAGATAGCGGTTTATAATACAGTTTTGGAGCCTTATGTCTAGCTATTGCTACTACTGTGACTGCAATTGCAGTTCTTAACAAACTTCCAGACACCGAGTATAATCCTTCACTGCTATTTAAATAAGTGCCACATCTCTGAATTTAATTGATGTCATATAATACACACAGGATTATATTACCTGAGCCTCTCAACCGCCACATGCACATTTTCCACAGTATTTGCTAAAAAGGAAAACATCTTGTTATATATATTTCTCCCCCAATAGGAAAGCACCGGTACAGCTGGCAACATCCCCTTCTGCAGTTGCCGAGTCCCAGAGGCTGTCTGAAACAACAGGTTTTGTTTGCTTTCAGTCATATGCTCATTTGATAAACGCCTTCTTTGCGTTATGAAATCATAATTACTTCATAAACTTCAATATAAATTCACTTAAACTTTGCAAGAAGCCAAGGTGGTGGAAATTCAGGGCATGCTACACTTCCAAACCAGTGGGCTTCATGGACTAAGTATTTAAAGGAGCCAAGGACAGATCAGTTTAAAAGTGAAACAAAGTTGTGTATTTAAAAGCGGTTTTGCAAACTAGACTTTAAAAGCAAACTGCTTTTGAAAATTTTCAGATCCACAGTTTCCAAAAGTCTAAGCTTTAAATTTGAAAGCCACCTAGAAAAATAAGCAAAAATTTGTGCATACAATTAAAATTTCTCTACACGTTTTGTGACAACAAAAACATTTTCCAGGCTTTTCCAGTGACATATTAATTGAGCAAGATCAACTGTTAGTGTTACAGAAAAGAATTTCAAAATTTCAAAACACGTAAGCTCTATTTAAAAGCAATAAATTAATATTTTTTTTCTTGAACTAAAACTTTTGTGTTTAATTTACTTCTAACAATGCTTGATCTGTGTAACTTGTCCTTTGCTGGAGGGAAAAAAAATAACTGAATCCGAGTATTTGTAGCAGCAAGGTTTTTAATCCATGAATTGAGTATTCCTGACAGCAAAATTAGAGAGACGTCTGAAAAATCCCTGCTTTCAGTAGCAGTTGAGACTACTCGCCACTTTTCAGGAGACACTCAGCAGCGTGCAGGATTGGGCCCACAGGTCTTGGATCAGTGAAAAAAATTACGAAAGCAGCACATTCCTGAAATGTAAGGTTCTGCTTGCTTTCCTCCTTGCTTCCTTTCCCCTAAGGCTGTCTGGCTTTTTAATCTAAATTTCTGAAGTTTATATGATTTCTCTTGTGTTGCTTATTTCCAAACCGGTTTTTAGATGTTGGAGAGAAGTGTAACGGGACTGAGACATTTCATAAACTCTAAGTTAGTGTTTTCTATTTTAAGATGTTCAGCTAAGTGCATTCCTCTTTTCAAAAGATAGTCTAATGAAAGTAAAATTAGTCCAGAAAGTCAATTTGGGACTTACTTTCCTATCTTTTTCACTCAAAATATATTTGAGATTATGCTACCCAAAAAAAAAGAAAAACAGGCTTGGTCCCTAGGAAGCTTAAGGATTGTTTACCCCTGTTTGCTTAATTTAATTTTTTTTTAATGTTGTTAGCATCTAAATAAACCTTATCAAATATTTCTTGCTCCGCTGACAATTTTCTGACCTCCTAGTTGAAGATCTGAGCCCTAACTTGGTTCATGGATGAGTAATCACAGCAGGTCCGCAGCAGAACCTATCCTAGAACTACAAATATATCATCTGCAGCATTGTAAATCAAAGCCTCAAAGAGCATCATTTAGCCTGAAGCTAAAATTGCTTGTTTATCAGATGGTGCCTAGCTTAGCATGGAGCAGTTCCTTGTAAATCTCAGGGACCTTTTACAGCGTATACTTAAGCAAGCATATTGGCTCCTGGGAGACTTTCCGAGAGCTTTAATGACTGCAGACTGCTAAAAGATCCAGGCCTTGGTTTAGTTAAGTGGTTACTTGTATAGCTTGGCTCCATTTTGTAAACTCCCAAAGATAAGGTGTCTGCTTTATCTGGGGAAAGAGCAAGCATTAGTTTCTTAGGAAATCTTTATATCCTAAGTGTTAATGTTCTTGTGGCTTTTGGTATTTTGACCTTTGTCTGCTCACTTTTGATTTACGGTGGGAGCAGAATCTTTTTCCCCCTAAGCCCTTCCTATGTTTTATAGCTACTTTGAAAAGCACAGTGAAATACTCGCAGCATGGCTTTTAAAAGTAGGTGTAAGGCTGCGCTATTCATAAATACATTCTGCAGCTCCGGGCTCTCTAAGAACAAGGAATTAAGAAGACCACCCATCGTATTTCCTATTATTGTCCATTATTTTATTTCCTAAGAAAACTGATGGTCCCAACAACTCCACGGACCGCCGCTGGGTGCAGCCCCGGGTCAAAGACCAGGCTCTTCGTGTCCCCCCCGTTGGCACCTAACCCCTCTGTGACAGAAAGGCTGGTGGTGGTGGTGGGAGCCATGGGACATCACCCGGGCAGCTCCCCTTGGTTTACCACTTGGAGAAGCGCTCGCTGTGGTCATGAATAACACATTGGCTGGATTTACCACCAGGACACCAGTGGCCAGGCAACTACTTGCTGATAGATACTTGCATACACTTGATGTAATTTGCTAATTGTGGAGCTTGTTATCTGGGCCTCTCACTTTTTGATTTGAATTAATTAGGGTTCACCTCGCTACGGCCACCTGCTGTGCTGTCACACGCGGCGTACGCTGGTACAACAAAAACAAGGAATTTTTTTAATAGGGTTATTCAAGCAAAATCTGCTCCCACTTAGATGTGTGAAATGGCATCACTACAATGTCATAGACTAAAAAGGGGAACATCATTTATTTCAGCTGGCATGGTAATGATGCAAATGAGAGGAAAAAATGGTCGATTGCATTTATAGGCAGAAGACCCAATGCATTTAAAATCTAATTTGACTTTACCAATTATTCAATATCTTTAAGTCTTTCTCACCTTCTGTATTTTTTTCCTTTCTCCAAGTTAAAAGCGAGAAGGTCTGATTCCTGTTGCTGTTAGTAGCAGTGTTAACACGTCTTAGACCAAGAATTTTCACTGGTCTTTTGAGTGCAAGCCTCCTCCAGCACCAATGCAAGGATTTGCCCGTATTCCTGTGGGTAAGCACACGCTGTTTACCATAGAACTGCAAATATACTCCCTTGCTGCGTGTTTTTCAAACAGAACAAATCATTAGAACACACAGCTAAGGAAGAGCTAAATAACTTTAAAGGTGCACAGAAGCAGCTGTCTTTCAAAGCTGCTACTTTCAAACTACACTGAAAACTATGAGTTTCTTTTTCATTATGTGTTTAACGTCGGCAGTGGCAGACTTATTTGGATATGCAATTGTATTTGTTTGCTTTCTTACATTTTAAGAACAGTATAGAAAACCAAATCCTATTTTCTTATACACAGGCCAAGTAAGTAGGATTTTGTACAAAAGATGTCAGGACTTCTGAAGTACACCTGGAGCTATTTTTTTCAGCACAGGATCGGTAATGGGTGACATATTTACTCCATTACAGTATAAAGATATTTGAGCTGGCTTTGAACTACCTGTTGCTGTCTAGATTGGGTTGCCAAGAGCTCAGGGCAAAATAACTCACCCTGGCTGCTACGTGCTGTGGGCACATCACTCTTTCCCCTAAAACTCAACTTTTTTTCCCTGTTCAATACCATTTGCTGTTCTGCATGTGATCTGGATGTTCAATCAGGGACATCTTTATATCTGGACACAGAGAAACTTCTTTAAATCTGACGTGTACTCTATAGGAGATACAACATCAATACTGTTGATAAGAGAAACTGTGATAGCTTCTGATTTTTATTGGAAGGCAAAAGAAAAATAAAAAGGGAATTATAGAATGAAAATTACATCCAGATAGCTGGATATATAGATATATCATGCAGCTCATATCAATTTCTTTCTTTGAAAATAATTCATACTGAACCAGTAGAGGGGTTTTAACACTATCCACATTGTCACAGAAGCCCTTCTGTGGCTTTATACAATACGCATCATTTACAGGAAATTAATTTAATCTTTGTAAGAATTGGGGATTTTTTACAAATGCAGACTTCAACTAATAACAATATTAGGGATGGTTTGGCACTTTTTAAACTCAGAGCACTGTATCACTTGAATCTTTAACTCCATTCTACCTCAATGATGAAAGTGTCAATATTCTCATTTGGCAAACGGAGAAATCGAAATAGAGCAACAAATTTGGTCACCCAGGATCACAAAGGCTATAGCTATAATGTAGTTAAAGGGCTGCTCCCAGGAACAGGGCACTGTGCCACAGAAGCTGCAATTTCCAGCTAGGACCTCAGATAAACATTTCTGCCTTAGATAAGTACTTTGGGTATCTTTTCTTGAGTTGCAATTATGCCTTTAGATGCATACAGCCACAGAGTGGCAATTAGTGGCAAAGTCAAAATTAAAAATTAGGATTTCCTGCTTCCAAAAGCAGTGTCATTTCTCCAGTTTTGCTGGACATATTCATTTCAGTTTTCCCAGCTAAAACACATGCAAGAGATAACGACAGCCAACACAGACACACAAAAAAAACCCAAAATCCCTGTGCATGCAAGAGTGCACTGCAGACTGTACTTAGCAGGAAGGCAAATAGAAATATTCTGTGGTAAAGGGTACATAGTGCTTTAAACTTTGAAACCAAAGAACTGCAAGAAGAGAAGGCTTCATTTAATAAACTTTGTCCAGTTGATGATGCAAGTTGCTTCAGAGAGAGCGTAAGGAAAAAAGTCCATACAAGGGAAAAAGAAGGCATTTGAGCCTTCCAGTCACTGATCCTACAGTTGGATTTAGTGCTTGGTCACTGCCCTGTCTTTTTTCCTTTGAATATTGTTGTTCCCTTGTCAGGCTCCCAGGTGTAGTACTGCCTGACTCCGTCACTTGGATTCTGTTTCGATTTCAGGTCTGCAGTCCGTGTCTAAATCCCTATTCCATGCAATACAAAATATAATATGTGCAAAAAAACTCATAAAAAGTGAGTTTTCCAACCAATATATTAATCAGAGGAAGGATCATAACCATCCAACAAAGGTTTAATCTCCTAATGCCTGTGAGCAGAAGAGGATAATCCTGGACCCATTGAAGTTGAGTGTAAAAACTCCACTGAGTCTATTTGCCTCAAGAGCTGTTCGTTTCTGCGTGTCTGTATTTGTAAGAGCATCCATTACTTCAAAACATGTTGAAAATCAATATTTTTGTAACTATATAGAATTTATTGTGTTGGTGTTATTAAGAACTAGACAAGAGTTGGAATTTAAAGGCAAACAATTTTAAAACAGACAAATGATGCTGATTTTTAACAGTGAGGATAATGAATCAAACTCCTACACGCAGTAATAGTTTCTCCAGCTCTGGAAACCTCCTAGGTGAAGTCTGAAAGCAGCTCTGGAAGGTTCTCAGTTCAAGCAAATATTTGCCTCAGTGCTACAATAGAAGGCTAAATTTATCAATACATCGATACTAAAATACAGATGTTAAAATTAGGTAGTCCAGTAATCTCTTCCTGCACAGGCACTTGGGAATCAGGGGAACAGTTTCAGATTCAGAGAAACTGGTAAAGCTACAATGTTCCAGTTTAACCTTGCTACAGAAATATTTCTAAATGGAAGAAATGGCTGAATTAATAAATGCTGATTGGGGAAGACTATTTGTAAAATGCTCCTGCTGGTTAGCTGGTAGCTGTGGGACTTCAAAGCATTCCCACATCTAGACACACTTTTTTTGTCCGAGTAGGTTGCTGTCGTTGACTTCACTGGGCAAAAATTTTAACCCAAATTTTCCGGAGAATAACATTTCTAACAGCCTTTACTGAAGCGTTTCACAGATGTGAGCCATCTCACAAGTAATAAGTTTATTACTCACAAGTAGGAGTTCGTGTGAGGAGACATGACTAATTTGTCTTGTTAGTTAGTTAGTTAGCACCAAAACCCAAGCAGGGAACAGAGGGGCGAGTGAGTGAGACTTTGCTTTTAAGGCAAACTGGGGAATACCGGGGTTATTTCTGCCCACCTAGAAGCTTCAAGGAGAACACTTTTATTTAGACTATGAGGTCTTTTGGTGGTGGACATGTAGCATCCACATTCCTTTACAGAGCATGATAATTATGCTTGTTAAAATAATACCACTGGAAAATGTTTTACTGATTTTTATTTTTTTTCCTGTTTGATTAGCCTTAGGGGATAACAAACCTTCTCTAAACCATGAAACCTGTAAAACACTTTGCTTTGATAATTCAACACTCCCTCTTTTCATTAGCAAAGCCTAGTGAGAAGCAGTGAGAGCCACTGGGTCCCTTACCCAGGCAGCCACCTTGGGGACACCGGCACTTCAGTGAAATCGCTGCTGCTGCTGCTGTATGACGAAATAAAAAGGGAAACATATTTCCTCCTTCTTCTTCCATCTTTAGAAAAATGAGAAGAACTTGTTGCAGAGAAAACAAACAGTGACTTCCACAGGTCAGCTCCACGGGGTCTGGTGAGACTGCACATCACTCGACATTTCCATACATATGGAAGGTGGAAAATCAGATCCCACCTTAAACTGAAGTAGGATCACTGCACCTACAGAGGAGGAGGTAAGAGTAACATTAATACACTTAACTCTCTCTGAATTTCTCCTTAGGAATAAAAGGGGCTTGAGCTTGTAAGAGAAGCACAACAGGGAATCTGCCATTTCCCTGCCATGTATTAGCACAGGTAACTTCAAGCAAACTTTTTTCTTCCTCCACGTTTCCAGTCAGGTCAGTCTCATTAGTGCCACCAAGGCACCAGCAGTAAGGTAGGTGGCTCGCATTTGCTGCTGGTTATTTATTTACTTACTTTTACATTGATCTGCAAATACATCCGGGAGCACTTGCACCATCTGCTGCACATTTGTCAGTCACTGAAAGGAAGGTGGACATCTGGGGATGCCACTGGGTTTTGTTGATTTTCCCCCATTAGAGCTACTGTTTCCTTTTTAAGCATGATGTGAGCAAAGAGCCTGGCTGCCTGTGGTGCAGAGGAGGATGGGTGTATGTGACGCTACCTCCAAATCCTCCGGGTCTGAGTTTTCTCCCAAGCTTCCTGCCACGTGGTAGAGCTCAGGGCACAAAACCAGCATGAAATGTAAAAAGATCAATCCTAGCGCTCCTTTGCAAATGGATGGTACTATTAATTGGTAATACGACAGACAAACTGAAGTACTTCCTCTGTGTTCAGGACACCACAAAACCTCAGATTTGAGAATAATCACATAATTTAATATGTTCCCCTAAATTCTGTTTTGATAGCTGTCGCACACCCACAGACACATATGGGGAACGCCGAGGCTGCCTACCTGGGCTCCAGAACCAGAATGTTCATTAATACTCTTCAGAAAATGCCTGTTTTGTCACAAGTGATTCAGCCTTACCTCCCCTTTTGCCTGTGTATCTACTATCTGCACGCTCACAAACACACAACTTCTTACAATTATGATCTCCGGAATCATCAGCACTCTGTTACCAAATATACATATTTAAACCTTGACTTTTGGAACAACTAAAAATAATAATAGATCAATTTTAACATAAGAACTTCTAGCTTATTTGGAGCATATTTGGTTTATGTTTCTAAGATAAGCCTCTTAGTCTGAAAACTAAAATTCAGAGATAGTTATCTGATTCCAGCTACTGGCATGCAAGGAAAAAAAAAAAGCAACACACTGATATCATGAGAAGTAAAATAATCACTGCCAACTCCCAGCATTTTCTGCTTCGAAGATACCCAGCTTTATGTATCCTGCTCAAGAGAAATGACAAATGCTGCCACGAGGACATCCCTGTGCTGGCAGAGGTACGTGCAGGCACGAAGTGAAGCCACTGGAGGTGTGCTCTGAAGCTCAGGGGACTCTGGCCGAAGGGGCAGCACTCCGTGGTGCCCAGCCCATCTGGTTCTGAGGGCACGTGGCCTTCACCCACCAAAAACGTGGCTTGTTGAGGCTAGAGCAAACTGATTGCAGCTTCTAAACATAGCTATGGCTGTGCCTGATCATAAAAATTCAAATTTGTTGGAGCTGAAAAGTTACTTGGGAGGTTTGTACAGCACATATGTGTACAAATTTTTTACATTTTCCATTTGCCGGATGGCAAACCCTGCTTAGAGATTCTGTCATTAAGTTTTTAAAAACCTTGTATTTCCTACCACTCACAGTTCATAAGATACATAAGAGGAAGACATTTCTTTACCATGACACTTGTCAAGCATTTTTCTGATCAGTAACTGAAGAATAACATAACATTGATAACCCTGGCATTCAGTGTCTATTGTAGCAGATGTTGCTCAAGATCGCACCCGGCGGACAGTGGAACAGTTTGCTAAGCACACACTCTACCAAAATATGTTATCCGGGAAGTTTTGTTTGCTTTGCTTTTAGCTCTACAGAAGTACACCAAAAGGATATCAGAATTAACTGGTGGCCTGCAAGCCTTGCTAGCCATAAAACGTCCATAGATTATTGTAGGCACTGTTCTTGAGCCACTTGTTATCACTACGCTCTATAAATATGTTAGAATAACAAGGAAGGTTTCAGGGGGTCACCATGAGCACCATTGGGATCCTCCATAGGGAGTTAGGGAAGGAAGACCTGTTTGCCCACCTTCCGTGGGCTATGGCTACAGCCTACAGCTCCTGCTGCCGCCGGGAAAACAAACTAAGAACAGAGTGACCAGGCGTTAATTCAACAGTGTAATGCTATCACACTTCACTTTCTTTGAGAATCGTCTCTTGCATTTCATCTAGGGTAAATCATCAATATTAGAGAACATTCAATGGCAAGTGGTTCCCAAGAAACACAAGAATAGCTTTTCATTTTTGTGTTTATGTAACAGGAACGCAGATATTCCCTAACCTTCAAATTTTACTTTTCTGTTTAGTTCGTGGAATTTTTCTTGTCATTTTTCTGCTCTCAGCCTTGCTGCCTACAGGATGCTGGTAGAGAGGAGATACACATCTCATCCTGGTGTCATAAATGAAATGAAAATAAATACTGCTTATCACTTGCTCTCGGCCTATTTCCTTTCTCATTCTGTTGCTTCTCGGTGTAATACAGCATTACAGCCATTTCTGCCTGTACGGGAGTCATGGACCGAATTTCCATTCTAAAACGGCTGTGAATTTCATCATATATATATGCACAACAGTTAGAAAAAGGAGATTTGTACAATTATCCCCAAGTGTTTTTCTGTAATGAATTAGGGCCACAAGAAATTAATTAGTATCACTCCTCTATCTGGATTATATTCAGTAGGATATAGGGTGGTGAAATCACATGATAAATAATTTAATGTTTTCATGGGGGTCAGGGTTAGAGAGAGGGGTCATAGTACAAAACCAAAAATGCTCAATACTACAGACAGTTTAAAAGCTCTGCTTGATTGGATGTACTGATATTTTAATTCAGTTCTTAAGGTTTCTAATTTTCTATTTGAATTGCAAAATAAGAACTCAATAATGGGGTTTTGCTGATAACGGTTTCACAAATGATGGAGAATGAACTTACTATTTTTTTGTTTGCTCGAGGCAGAATGAGCAGTCCATTCTTTTGCTTGACCTCTGTATATCTGGAGAATATGTAAACATATTGAAACTTTGTTGTGTTCTACAGTGAGGGAATGAAGTGCATCGATTGCTTGCGATTATTAGCTAGAGTGGGATAAGCCTTCTCCTTATTATGCAGATTAGTGAAGCTCTCAGTTCCAACATATTGTACAGATGCAGGAGAGCAGCTGCTCTTACAGATGGCAAGTACACAGCTCCATTAGTATGTATCTATTGTCTGCTCTTGGCTTGCTCAGAGGATGGAGAGGATGGGTAAAGAGGAATTGTTACACAGTGAAATGTAAAGGAGAACAGAGCCTCTTAAAAATTCGTACCCAAGAGACTATTTACACAGCAGGGCAGACAGCAATCAAATTAAAAATCTACCCTAAATAAGGACTTTCATATGTCACAATTAAGCTTCCACAGTTTTAAAACAGACTAACCATTAAAATCAAGGAACAGAATTCAAATTTCACAACTAAGTGGTGTTAAATAAAGAGAAATCCTGGGAGCTCATTGAGAATTTGGTCATGTATTTGGCCTGTCCAAAGCTTTCTCTAACAGCACCTCCCCCCTCAAAAAACACCTCACTACCCCAAAGAACAAATCCTCGCTTATTTTGCATAACATAAAAGACAGAAAAGCAGAACTGTGCTTCATTTATTAAACTTTTCACCGTCAGAATATAGCATTTCATGCAATTTTTTGCATTAATGAGAGCTGAAGCAGCTAAATTTAAGTTAGTATAGACAGCATTGATTGTGCATCTATGTCAATTATTCTTTGCGAAAATGCTAAACAGAACATTAGTTAACTATGTGGTAATTTTTAATGTGGTGAACAGTTCCTGAGGAAAGATATAGCTACGGGCTGACTGCTGAAAATAGAGTCTAGTAAAGGACAATTATTTATAACACACTCTGTGGTTGGATGCACAAATTATGGTTGTACCAGCAGGTTTTACGATATACTTCACATATGGCTTATTTGTATTTAGTACAGAGATGACTTACGGTGGAAAAAGGTGGTACGGTACAAAGAAAGAAGGTGGTAAACCCGAAATTGCAGTCTTATTCCAATCTGAAAGTCTGGGAAGCCAAAGATGCCTCACCAAGTGCAAGGGGAAGAATATATATGTAAATATGTAAACAGACCATCAGCTCCATATGACATTTAGGAGGTACTTGTCCTTCGTGACAAGGCTTTCACTCGAGGCAATCTCAAAGGATGACTTGCCTATGAGCAGAGTCAATTCTATCTCTTCTCATGACCTGCAGGGCCTGGAGATGAGCTGCACGGTGGCTGGGCTGCGAGGTGCCCTCGCTGACCTTCAACGCGAAGTCTGGGGTCCTCTGTGTTCCGGGAGAAATGACTTCGTTTACACTGAGCGTATATTTTATAAGTAAAATACTAAAGGCTAAGACCAAAGCAAAGTGCCATTGGCTTCCCTCCCCGACGCCCGCCAAGGTGGTGGAATTGCAATTAGTCATTTTATTTCATTTTGGCTTGGAGACCTGCAGTCTTCACCCAGCTGCTGGGTGAAGCTGCTGCATTTGTTCGCATCCCTCCTCTGAACTTCATCCAGGGAAAAGAAAAAAACCACTTTGTTAAAAACATTGAGCGAGCATTCTGTTTCAAAAATGTAGTTGAATTTTTACAAGAATGTAAAAACACAAGCATAAAATATGAAAATGATAGGGGAAGAAGCCTGTTTTGGGCTGGCCAAGAGCAGAATATTTTTCTCCCAGAAAACCAGAAAGTATAATGTAATGTTCTTAGCGGTTTGGGTTTTTACGTGAATATAAGTGGTGTCAGGCAAGACAAATACGCATCTGCTCTCCTAAGCTTGATCCTGTCAAACTGCACATTTGGGGAGAGGTTGTTCTGCTTCCCTTGAAATCTTACTTCCTAACTAGATATAGATTTACTTAAGGAAGTTGGAGGCTTTGGTTGGTAAGATGAAAATTTTCAGAAAGTTGAATAACAGATCTTTGCTTCCGACAGCAATGATTTTGATTTCTGCCTAACAGAAGAGAGCAGCTATGCCAGGGCACCAGAGTGGCTTTCCCCCTCTATCTGCTCCCAGGCAGACCAAAGATAAAAGTTGAAAGAACGTCCAGGCACTCATGCTGTGCGCTCTGAGTCTAAAATAAATTTAAAGCAGTTTTGAGCCTCTGGGCAAGGCAGATATGCAGAACGTGGATGCTGAAGTCTCTTCAGACAACGAGCTGTGTGAGCATCACCATGTCAGGCAGCATCTCAGGCAGTCCCTATGGGAAACTCCGGTGTCTGGAGATCTATAGATTAGCAGTACATTCAAATTAATCTTGTATCTGGTCTCACAGATTAAATGGATACACTTGAAGGATTTCGTTTTGAATGAGTCTTACAGGATTTGGGCTTAGATGAGAGCAGAATTTTTACTTTCCTCCCAGACGCATCCTGTGCATCTGAGTCCGCAGCACGCAGCTCGGTCTGAGGGCGACCGTGCAATCCCATCAGTCCCCCTCTTCCTAAAGGCTATTGTTTCTACGCTAATCCAGTCAAAAATAAATCCCCACGTATCAGGAAAACTAATTTTGCTCCTGTAGCCTTGGTTTCATTATTAATGATAAAGATATATAAACACAATATAATAATCATACAAAGGTAACACGTTGTTTGGGGAGAAAAAAAAAACTATAGTGGGCTACTTTGGCTCCAAATATTTCCTAGGTCATTAATTCTCTTCTTCCCACCTGGTTCTTTTTTTTTTTTTTTTAATGTTTGCTGGACTGTTTTTTCATGTTAATGGCACCTCAAAGTCTGCGCTTTCTTCACAGCATGTAACCATAAATTCCAGTACAAAGTCCTGAGACCATTGCTTAGTATAAAGGGAACATTATCCTTCCGATACTTTTCTATTCCGTAGTTTATCTGTAACAAAATGTACAGATTACCTAACACATGAAAAAGAGCATGCACTTGAAATTGTAAATTTGAGGGTTTTCCAATGCTGTTTGAGATTAAGATAATTTTGCCAAAACCCATTATGCCTTAAGAGATAGTTGAACTGAGTTTCAAGATTAAGTCTCCAGATGCCTTCAATATGAAAAAATTGGGAAAGGCAGAGATCTATCGTTGTTTGTTCTGAATTTAGAGGGCTCTAATTCAACCACCTCTAATCCTAACAACCAGGGCCATGCCCTAATTTTATCTTCTGACACTGTAGCTGGGTTCAGGTTTTAATTTCAATACTGTACTCCTAATATACCAGAGTCTATACCCACATAGTGCTACTTTCATTTGCAAATTTCTAATACTTATGGTCAAGACAGTAATGTTTAAGAATCAGGCAAGCATAGAAGGAGAGATATTTTCATCAGCACAGCACAAAAAGAGTAGCAGAACTCTGCCCTGAAACGTTTGCCATACTAAACCTTCTAAACACAAGGAAAAGTACAAGCAGAATTGAATTTTACCAGTCTAGGAAATCAGAATTATGTTTCCTGGATTCTGTTGTTCTAAGAATCTAGAACCCAGTTTTTGAGATACGAAAGATGATACTACACGTCTCTGTGGGATTTTTTTTAATCAATTGTCTTGCCAAAAACAATTTGTGCAAAAAATAACGACCTAGAGCCGTATCATTATCCTATCAGGCAGACAGAGTAACCGGTTGCCAGTGAACAGGCTGTGCAAAACAGGGGAGATAGAGACATCTTTTGCCAAAATCTCAACTCAGTGCTCTAAAATGACAGCTGGTGATAAAGTATTCTCTATTGATTTAAAATAAAAGGCTAATAAAACGAAAATCTTATAAAGCCATATCCCTGAAAAATGAAATCCATAAATAACTAATTTGACATATATTTTAATAATAGTGTTAAACACATTTATGCATAAATGCACTTTCCCAGTTTATGTATGCAATAGTTAAGATATCGTTCAAGAGACCGTGGAAAATACATGGAATATTATTTTGGAAAGATAAAAGGCTTTTCTGATGTTGCTCAAACAAACAAAACCAGACAAACCCACTTTGCATTCCTATTTGTAAATCTGGGATACGCACAGTCAACTTCCTGGAGCTTACAGCTTTCCAGAAGAGACCTTCATGTTTGAAAGCCATGCATGAAGCAAAATTCGATGACAAGGAGTTCAAGCTTTCTGAATTAAACCTGCTGGATTTTAAGTGCTTGATACGTACCCTGCCAAGAAAAAAAAAAAAAAGTCGGGGCTGCAGGCTGCATTTCATTATGAGATTGTGTTTTATAAAAACTGAAAGTAAAGAACTTTCAAACCAGCTTTTAATATGAGGAAGTCATGCAATACAAATGGTCATTATTTACAACGTCACATGCAGCTTCTATGCCACTCTGAGGTTGGATGGGCTTTACACACATTTGCGCTTCACTGTATTTTTTCCTATTGAACTACTTTATACGATAAAAACATATTTAGTATGGAAAAAGTTGAGGGGGAAAAGCATCCTCATCCCCCCATTGGCTACCTTCAGACAAGGGCTGTTCTTTCAGGGCTTTTTCTAGCCTGTTTATCTGTTATATTCAGTCAGGTAGGGTAAAATTTCTGGTCTGGACTTAAATAATTTCAAACAGCATCCATCCAGCATACAAATTCCCTGTCACAGGTATCATAACGGGCAATAATTTAGAGTTCATAAGAAGATGGAAATTTGACCAACATAATGCATTCATCCATTTCTGGCACAATTACTATGTCCGACTGTAAATACTTTTCTCATACTTCAAAGCTTTTCCAAATTTCGTAATTTTTCCTGTTTCACACTGGAGAAAACTTCTTGAATTCCTTTTTCAAAGGAGACAGTAATTTCCTAGGCTTTTCAAAAAACTTGTTACCAGGGGATTCACATGAGATGGGGTAGAAGATGACTGAATATTGTGCGAAGACAAAGATCTTCTAAAAAAAATGAATTTATGTATTCTAGATTATTCGCTACCTGAAAGCAACTTCCTGGGGCTGTGTGTGATGAAGAGAATGTGCCCTTCCAGAGCACCTCAGGAGAAGTTTAGTCAGAATTGATCTGGAAGAACGAGAAGACCTCAGAACAGAGGTGTGATCTTCCAGCACAAGGCGCTGGTGCTTCAGCTTTTAGCAGACCAGAAGACCGAAAGAGACTTCTCCGTGCTAGCATAACTCACTTCTGTTGATGAAAACAATTCACATAATTCAAGGGAACTGGAAAACAAAAAAGTACACCTGACAGCTGGACCAAATTCTTCTACTGAAATTAAAACCTCCCGCAGCTCTTCAAACAATGGTCCTTATGTATCAAAACCTGTTGTATCACACATGATTTTCGGTGCAATCTTTCCATGCTGCATAAACCTTGTATCTTCACAATTCTTTCCCTGATGAGGTTAGCAAAATAATTTATGCGAAATAAATGAGAAAACAGAAAGGTCAATCAGGGTACATAAACTACAGGAGGGGGTTGCTGGTTTTGTTTTGTTTTCTTCCTCTAGACTACTGTTTAAATCTCTAGATATCAAGAATGCTTAAGAGAGACAGATAACAGACAACAATTGAGCTGAAGGTAGATGCCCTTAAGATTTCAGAACTCCTATATTTTAAACAAATTACTTTCAAGACAAACCCTGTCTAAATAAATAGAAGTTTAGAGTTAAAAAAATCTTTTACCACATGTCACCAGATGTCTTCAAATATTCCATGTAAAGGAAAAAAAAGGATTTAAAATTCATCTGTAGATAATGGGAGTGTTTTTCTTTTTAAACTAATATTAAGAAATTGTAACTAAGACAAAGGGACCTATCCCAAAACATCCAAAACTTAGTAAATTCAGCTAATTTTGTATTTAAACAGCAATATTTGTAACAATGTGACAGTCACAGCTGAAAGAAATCACTAATTATATGAAGCATGTAAATGCTCTGTAGTAGGCTTTGCATCTTTGCTTATTTACCTTTTATCTGTGGAACTTAACAGAGAGGCTTCTGCTTGGAAAACCAACTCTCTTAAAGCCTCAAAATGATCATTTTTCAGGGTACCTCTATGGTGGTTCCATTTTGCATCAACCAGAATTTCAAAATTGAAGTAGTAACACGTGTGACTCTCTAAGCTGATAAACTTCTCATAGCACATTTTGGCTACAAAAGCTGGAAGTACATATCTTTGCATACGTGAAGCTTGAGTGAATAGAGAGTCAGTAAAATATCTTTCTTATGAGGTAGAAAGAGGCCATTACTGCCCGGAACATACAGCTGATACATTTTCTTTTGATTCCCACTGTTCCCAATCCTCAACATAAAATAGAAAATGAAGATGATTCTAAGTGGGGAGGTAATTCTTTAAAGCCACAGCTTTCATTCACAATTTGCTGTAAATATTTTTAAAAGTCTACGTACGTTAGCTACAGTAGAAAAACCGTATGACTAGAAGTTATATGTATGCCCATTAAGCATTGCTTAAGCATATATATTTTTAAAATACTATAGGAATTTTTTTACGTATTTGGGAGGGCAGTTCTTTAGCTAAGACTTGGGACTGGAGGTCAGGAGATGGGAAAATGAACAAAGCCTGCCTTGGTCACTGCCTCGGTCACTGCCTCTCCTTGCTTCTGCTTCCAGTGATGAAGCAGAAACATCTCTTCCCACCTTGTTTGTTTAGCTCTTAGACTCTTTGGGACAGGTATTTTCACCATAGTATTATACCACAGTCTCCTCTGGGGGCCCTATGTATTGTTCTATTGCAAATAAACAATGCAATATTGAAAATCTTTCATAACCAGTGGAGGTAATTTCTGCTTGTGCCCACCATGATTCCCTTTTAGCCTGGGTGAGCCCTCGCAGACCTGGGGCTGCCGAGCAGAAGTCGAGACACCTCCACGTGGCACCGCCCGCCAAACTGCCAGACCAAAAAGGTCTTTGGCATGTTAGAAAGGGAGCTACTGAACAACAGAAGCCAGTTAGAAGAGAAAAATGAGGAACATAAGCATTTATGCTCCCTGCCACCTGTATTTGTCGGAAGCCAAGAGTGATTTCCACAAGGCACTCTTGAGTTGGCTGGGGAGGGATGGACAAGCAGGGGGGAGGGGGAAGGTGGCACCAGCCACCATCCACTATCCAACTTCCTTCCCTTCCAGACGTGTGATTTTGCAATTTTTCCATGTACCATCTGCCCTGACCCAAGGCACATCCCACACAGGGGTGTGCATAGCTGTTGGTCCAACCCTACGAGCAGTGACCTGTCTTCTCTCAAATCTTGCAGGCTTCCTGCATTTTCCTGTCTCTGAACAGAAGGGTTCAGCTTCCAGCAAGATTTCCCTTGACAAGTAAAGCATTGCTAAACATGAAACACTTCTGTCCCTCCTCTGTCAGTCAGCACTGCAGGTTCTCAGCAGTCAGACACATGAATCCTACAAAAGAAGATGTGCCGGGGGTATGTTCTCTTTCCCAAATATTGTTTTTAAGACATCTGAAACAACATACCTCTCATCTTGTCATCAGAAGTGAGCTCGCAGCTACTGAGAGCCTGCCTTTCCCCCTAACTTTAGAATATAGGTCATATAATAATTTTGAAATACCTAAAGAAAGCTCTGCACAAACATCTCCTGCTCCAAACAGTTGTAACCTATATCGGATCATATTAGCAGAAATTCTGTGCAGGTTCCAAGAGCCAGACCATGTCCAAATCAGACAGACCATCAAGTTAATCTTGGTGCTGCACGTGTTACTGACTAGACAGATCAGGGATCAGTGATGCCTGCTGATTTTACACCTGGGAAAGGAGATATAAATAGATAGATATAGATGTGGAATGATAACGGAATGATATATAGATATGTATAATGATGTGGCCCTTAACAAGAGGTTGGTTTTCCACCTCCATCAGGACGAGCCTCTACAGAGACTTGCAGCTCTTCCCTGAGCCAGCAGCCACAGATGTTTCTTCTGGGCTTGATAATGAGGCCTCGACACTGTTTGCATCAATGTGTCTTCTTCAGTCATGAGAAAATTCCCATCGATGTCACATAGATATTAGCAGGGACTGTCAGTTGCCTTAGAAATACCCAGAGTAAAGCTGTACCAGAACTTGACTCTCGCTAACTCCTTGCCCACGCATGCAGATGCCTGGGCAGGAGGGAGGGAGAAGCATGGGCAGAACAGTTTCATACAGCGTATATTATCACCATCCCTACTAAAAAGGATTTCTTACCATTTCAGTAAAAAAAAAAAAGAGACAATCACTTATACAACTAGCATGATAAAACTACTGCATTCTGAACGAGTCTCCTCTAACCTCTCCCATCAAAAGAGTTCAACTCTCTTAGAGGTTTAAGCTTGAGAGAATAGATTGTCCCCTAAAATCCAGGGCCTTTTATATAAAGTTTATCTACCCTTTTATTTAAAGTTCAGTTAAAATGATTCTTCTAAGTGAAGTGCTTCCCTTTGGCTTGTGTGTGCTTTACCTGCTTCACGTTTGCATTGAAGGTGACGTTCGCAATATCCTGAGAACCACCACAGACAAGTACACCCATTAGTGTGTCAGAGGAGCACCTTTACTTCTTTTTCTCACTCCCATATGTAATAATTTTGACCCTCGTATCATACCACATCATATTGCATCATGTTTATATTCGGAGGGTCAGCAATAGTAGGCACACAAATATTTCAGTGCCCATCATTGTTTGCTTGTTTGTTTTCCTAAAAAAAACAAATTGGGGGGGAAAAAAAGTTATTTGTAGTGGGAGCAACACTTAGAGTAACACAATTGTTCAGTGTATATTCCTCTAAGTACAATATTGGGGACCTTTATACATGAGTTACTAACTTTAAAAATCTTGAAAACCACACCCAAATTAACTTTTACAGTTTAGCTCTTGATATGACAGACTGACACAAAGCCCAGTCGCGAGATCAGTAACCACTAGGGTGTCATTAGTGTCTTGAAATGACCGAAAAGAATTGATGATTTTGTGAGTATCATGCAAAAAGGAAGAATCCTGTTTGAATTACTCACGTAACAGATGTTTGCTAGGATCCACCATGCAGCCTGCATACACAGTTATGCTAATTTGGCACTGTTTCCCTTCAAGTTAGCTCTGAGTCATTAGAGCACGCAGCTAGTAGGTCCTTCTGTCTAACTAATAATTGCCTATTATTGATATTAATTAACATTTTTTGCACCTTCCCTCGGTTTTGACCTAGTACCCGTTGGTAGTCTAATCACAGTGGCCTATTAAAAGTCAAAATACGGAGGCCTATGGCAGTCACGAGCCATTTATCAAAAAGCAAACAAGGCCAATTAAACAGGCAGCCAGACAGTTGTCTTGATTTGCCGCTGACTGTTTCTTGATCACCATTATAAATTGCTAATCGGGCAGAAAGTGCTAAGCAGTGCATCTGCAGGGGGTGGTTATTGCTCATTCCCTGCCTGGTGACAGGTGAGGGAGGCTAGTGATGGTCTTATTGATGTGAACTGCCCATCAGTTGGTAGTTATTGTTAAAGTTCATGATGCTACAGCTGATCCTCTCCTGCTGGGAGTCAATCAAATTAATTAGTGCTAGAAATTCTTCTGTATTATTCTAACACAGAAATACAGAAGGAACATATTGTAATTTAGTTCTAGAGGCACCGGGAAAAGAAAAAAAAAAAAAAAATCTCCATGTACTACAGAGTGGGGGGATAAAAAAAAAAAAGAAAGAAAAAAATCAAATATTGCTTCTTCCATTATTTTATAATAAGGGCTGCGGCTAAAGGTTTTTATAGCCACAGATCAAGAGATCATAATAGAAGCATATTGACAGATTTTTTTTCTGCAATACTCCAAGGAACTGGCTGTAGCAGGAAAATATATCAAAACCTTATCATCAGAGCTGAGATCTTCTGTGAAAAATCAATAAAGAGTTATACATGGTTTGAGTTTAAACAGTTCTCTGTAGTCATTTAAACATAGTGCATCTGTGCAGCTTTTTACCTCTGGAGACTGGTGTAGCCTAGCAACTGCAAGGCTTAAACCGATTAACTACAAATGAAGTACTGTACGCCTATCAAAGCAATTGCTCATGGTTGCCTTTGTTGCAGGGGCTGAGCTAATTGAACATGATACAGTATGAAGATAATTAACACCCATGAGTTTGTTAATTGCCTGTTAGCATTACAACACAGTCTCTGCGTTTCTTTTTAGCTTATTCTTCTGCAGCGTCTTCCTCCCTTAAAAGGGTGCAGGACTCGTTTAGTTGGGAATGATATCTCACAGTTTGTTAACCCTTTTCAAAGGGAAAAAAATAACCCACGTGTAGTAACGAAGCAAATGTATGCTCTTGTCAAACACAAACTCCCACTTAGTCCAAGCAATTTACAGGGAGAAGAAATTTGGTTTACATAGACCGTACAAAATATGTTTATTTTCAGGGGTAATTTATTTCAAGCAATTTAGCCATTATAAATGCTTTAAAATATCTTTTGTGGGCTGCTTTTATGACTCAGCTGCTCTCCCTTCTAAACTGAACGATAAATGTCTTTTAGGGTTGGAATATTAATTGAAGGCAGCATCTGGTCAGCAGCTGACCTCCCATACTTGTCTTTGTTGACTACCCAGTTAAAACTAACAGCTTATTTGCTTTATTTACCAGCTTCTCTTTCCGTTCCGGGGGTGGAGGGCTAAACACAATTTTATTTATGCCAAAAGATAGTGCCAACTAATATAAAATAAAATTGATTTTCCACAATCTATTAATCTGAAATAGATTTAATCTGAGCAAATTCCTTTTAAATTGGTTATTGTGCTTGGGAAAGTATTTCCTTTATTGTACTATCTTCTGAATTTGTGAAGAATGCATATGAAAGCTCATAAAGACAATGTAATGCATGCAATATAATTATATGGGACATTTCCTTATACGGAGGCAATGCTTAAAGTGAAACAAAATATAAGAAAAACAGACAAAAATAGTAGCAGTTGGTTGCCGTAGGCAAGCCTCTAATGTTTAAGCTCTACTTTTCCAACACTGAATGTAAATGCCTTGGTTGTGTCACAGTTGTTTAGAGTAGATTTTCTTAAATGATCTTGGGTTTCTGAGCTGTTACTGTCATAGTTAATACGTGCAGAGAAGCTGTTCCCTTGAGGAACACTACTAGTGCCCAATTACAAGTTCCATCATCAATCATAAGTATTATTTATTCAGCAAAATGAATTGCTAATTAATAACTGATGAGCATTATGGCCTTGAAGTCTGTAACACTATTAATTACCTTGGCAATTGGGATTCTGCCGGTGAAGGACTACCACGTAAATTTTCTCAACAATTAGTACGGCGAGATTACAAGGTGCATACCTGCTATGATAACAAGGGGCTGAGATCTCTAAAGGCTTTTAGAGGGCCATGTAGTTTCTGCGAAGAATAAACAAGATTACAGCCCTACAGCGCCAGGCTGTATTCTTAAAATTGTTTGGTGACAAGGAGAAAACTATATTGCTCAGTCTGCCGACTGGAATATTTGGCATCGCGTCCTGAAACAAGTGTTCCTGCGTGGAAGCAATGTGGTAGCAGCATGCTCAGGGTAGCGCTGCTGCCTTCTGCCTGGTACCCCACGGCTGCTCGGCTGGTGCGGCACGCTGTGATGAGCACGCTGACCTGCGACTTTAGACCTCTAGCAAATGCTGCCTACACGGTCTCATAGTGGTTACGCATTAACATCACTGCAAAAGCGAATATTTAATGAGAAAAGGAGAACACGATCTACAAGAAGAGTGGCTTTTTCGGTGACTTCGGTACTCACAACGCTGACTCCAATGTTGTTCTACAAGTTGATGATTTAATCCCATTCCTCCTCCCAGCCATCTTCTGCCTTTCCTTCTACTCCTGTGCCACCTCACATTTTGAGTGTAAATTCCATGGGGCAGAGACTGGATCTATACTTGTCTGTGAAGTATCCAGAGTATCCATGGAGCTGTACAAAAAACTTGAATATTGCCCAACAAACTGCAAGACTAAGATCAGCGCCTGCCACAACGCCAAGATTTGTTTTCTGATTGTCAATAAAAAGGTTGATCTATTGCAAGAGCTGAGCTAAACCCCTAGCCTAGGTGATAGCTGCACAGTGATAAAGACCAAAATTATTATTGTGGAACAACAGAGGACTCTAATGTGGTATAGGCACTATAAAAACGTAATTTCCAGCTGCAATACAAAAGCAAAGCCCTATATGAAAGCCATCATATTTGCATCTGTTTTCTTTCAAGTGCTGAAAGAGGCTAGGGGACGTTGGAAACATGTGCGAAGTCTATCTTTTCTGTACCGCTTTGATAGCAAGCTGGTGGCCAGTCCCTATTGTCATTTTAACTCCTCACCCCAAGGCTGAATTTTGCCTTCATCAAACAATAAAACCAACAGCAGGTTTTGTGCCATGCAGCAAGGAGATGTCTGCCATCCCACCAAGAGGAGGATATTTGCTGCAGTTATCCGGCATGAAGCTGGCAATGTACACTCATAATGGCGAAGTAATCAGCTTCGCTGGAAATCTCAGTGTCCTGGACAATTTTCAAAAATCAAAGCACAAGCCCGCTAACTCAGTCTTGTTCATCACTGCAACTATCTTTACGGGAAACTTTCCACAGTTTGAGCCTAGATAGTTCATTTCTGATTCGCGTATGTGAACTGAAAAAGAATAAATATGCTTTTTCCTGATAAATTACACAGCAACAGCAGTGATCTCCCTGATCTTTGTAAAGAGAAACCTCCTTGTCTCCCACGGCTGACACATAGACAATTTTATTTGGAGACATGGCACTTCTTTACCTTTTCTTCCTAAACCCAATGGTTTCTACTGAACATCAAACCATTTTTTGTCTCTGTATTGGCTAGCTGTAAAAATCTAATCAAATACTCGGCCAAATGATGCCTTTTAAAAACATATATGTGAAAAGTAGAATATGGAGAAAATTTTCTTGCTCATGAAAACTGCCTCCATACAAAATACAACACATTACACTTAAAAGGAAAACCGATAGCATTTACAGTTATCCTACTGGTTGTAAAGTCTGCTTGGATCCATTTTTCTTACATTTTATTTTGTGAAGCAAAGGGAGGAGAGTGTCCTGTGCTCTAGAATAAGACCACCACCTCACAGACCACAACCATTCCCAGTTTAACAATTTGGGAATGAACTAATTTGGAAAGTCTTCACCAGAGGAAATCTTTAATCATTGTATGTTCATTTTCTCTTGTGCTCTGATGTAAAACGACCCAGGTAAAGAAGAGGCAACTTCACTGATAGAGGGTATGAACACAGTCTGTGACAGGTTTTGTTCCCTCTACCCAGAACAGCCCTCCACTGCTTTTTTGGCAGGCCCTGTGTTGTCTGATGTCCTGACATATCCTCACATCATGACAGCATGCCATAAAAACAAAAGCCTGGAAGCAAAACAGCTTTAACAATATTTGGCCATCTGGCTTCATTTGTTTTAACTTGGGATCTGGAGAGAGCGAGGGGCCTTGGCTGTGATCTCCTGGGAGCTGGCCCAAACCTGGGGCCACGGCCGGGAAGTTTCCCCAGCCCAGTCCCAGTCCCAGCCTGACAAGCAACACGTCTGTGCCTACAAGTCCTGAGGACTCCTGAACAGGCCAGGTCCCTTTTCCTAGTAGTATTGTGCCTATCTCATAGAGGAAATTGAAAATATGTGTGTGTGTGTACACACCCACACACATAGTAGTGGAGTACGGCATCCAGCTCTGGAGCCCCCAACAGGAGGACATGGACCTGTTGGACCAAGTCCAGAGGAAGGGCACAAAGATGATCAGAGGGCTGGAGCACCTCTCCTGTGAGGACAGACTGAAAGAATTGGGGTTGTTCAGCCTGGAGAATCAAAAGCTCCAGGGAGACCTTATAGCCACCTTTGAGTACTTAAAGGGGGCCTACAGGAAAGATGGGGCAGGACTCTTTTTCAAGGCTTGTAGCAATAGGATGAGGGATAATGGTTTTACACTGAAAGAGGGTAGATTTAGATTGGATATTAGGAAGAAATTCTTTACCCTGAGGGTGGTGAGACACTGGAACAGGTTGCCCAGAGAAGTTGGGGGTGCCCCATCCCTGGAGGGGTTCAAGGCCAGGCTGGACGGGGCTTTGAGCAGCCTGGTCTGGTGGGAGGTGTCCCTGCCCAGGGCAGGGGGGTCAGGACTAGGTGATTTTCAAGGTCCCTTCCAACTCTAACCATTCTATAATTCTATGACATATATGTATGTGTGTTTTGGAGTGTGCCACCAACTCCTGAACAGCAGCTACTGATGGAGCAGGTGGTGAGCAGGAGCGTCACACACCAAATAATGACCATGTTGCTGCGTTCACTGCATGGGAGCACACAGGGTCATTTGCTGCAGGGGCGCAGGTGCGTGGCTGGGGCAGGGGCAGGATGGAGAGACTGGATCTGTGAAACCTGTGGGGTAGGTACTGCACCAGAGCACGCTCTGCATGAAACACCGCAGGGCACGTGAAACACCCCAGCCTTGAGCAATAAAACGAACCAGCCCCTACCAGTTAGCTGGAGGACCAAGGCTCGCTGCACAGACCACAAAGACCAGATACGTATTCTTTTGCTCCTAAAACAGAGTACGCAGCTTTGCTAGAAGAAACCCCTGAAAAACACTAAGTGAACTACCACAGAGTTGGCTCAGGCAAAGCCGTCCTGAAGCCAAATCACTCTAAAGCATCATTATCTTTTCGGAAAGCTATGTTTGAGCAGTGCCAACAGGAACCCTGGAACCCATAAACTTGCTCAAGATACAAAAAGCTGTGATACATTTTAGTCAATAACAAAAAAAAAATATTTTCTTTACTCATTACTAAATATTGTAGGAATCTGTAAGCTGACAATGCTAGAAAATGCTGTACAATACTCTGGGATAATATTACTTGACAAGATGAAGTAGCTTTGCTCTGTCTCCAGTTGTACTTCCTTCGGATAAAGGGAAGGAATCATTTAAAATGTGGGCTACATTATTTGTAATGCTTAATCCTGGAAATATCCATGTCTGGAGGAAAAAGCCTGTGTTGAATTTTGCATTTCAGTTTGAGAAACTTCTGTAGACAGCTCAAACCCCAGGAAGCATGTAAAGTTCACAGTCAGAATTGCAGAATAAAGGATCCCATTTCACAAATAGTACCTCTTACAAATGTTAAAGCCGACAGAGCTTATATTTTGTTTCTTTCAATTCCTGGCCAGCGCAGCATGTAAACTGATCATGAGGTGTTCAGGTTAATACCTATTCCATATTTCATAAAACATAAGGTAGCAGATTTTCTATTCCCTGATTGAAGTCAAAATAAAAAAGACAAACAGCAAAACTGCTTCTCAGTAAAATCACTCATTTGTTCAATTTCATCAAGCTGGTATTTGGTCCTCCAGAGACATGCTCATCTCTAGAGAGTTCTTTTAAGAAGTTACCAAGGAAGTTAATGGAAGACTGAAGCTAATGGCACACTCCAGGGAAAAGAAACTGGAAAATTGTGTTCTAAAAAGCAGCATGAGCTGTTGGAGACACGCGTTGCGGAAGCCTTCAGCTCCCCTGTATGACTAGCAAACACGTTTCACTGTGAATTTTCATCCCCTTCTTCAATCAACTTTCTTCTTGCCAAACTCCTCTTTCATTTTAAGCTATCTGCAGCAATGTGTTTAGCTGGATTCAACAGTGTGTCCATTTAGCACTATTTACGATAAAGATTCGGTTTAAAAATAATTTGTGTTATATTATAGACTGTAGGGCAGTTTACAGTACCGATCTAACGTATGAGTTCAAAATTATAATTCTTGCCAAAAAGGAACATAAAGTCAAATAGACTTTACAAAAGTTAATTTCCCATTTCCACTTACGGCTTTTGTAACTCAGGGTTTTGTATAAGATCATTTTGGTGAATTAAGCAAACAACTTCAAGCTTTCAGGGAAGAGAGACTACATCTCCCATCGTGAGCAGCAGCAAACCTAGGTCAGAATTACACCTTTCTGAAAAGAGAACATGATGCAAACAGCCTACAGTTTGTCGAGCCCTGTACTGAACTGCTGAAGAGAAAATCAGGAGAATGTAAAGGAAATTAAGACGGAGAGCTGACTACCCAACAAAATGAGTAAAACTTATTTTATAACTAAAACTCAGTGTAGAACAATAGCGTGTGATGGAGACAGTAATGGAGAAAGTGACAAAGGAATCCAGAACAATTAATTGTACAAAAGTGTTCCTAAAATGGAAGCACTTCTCTAGGAAGAGGCAGGGTAGAGGAGGGTGGGGAAAATATTTCATAGAGGAATACACAATCCTGAAGGGAACAGAAATGAGATTTTACAAGGCTGTTTGAGCTTATGTCAAACACAAGAACAAAGGAGCATAAACTAAAGCTAAGGGAAGGGTCAGACCCTCAAGGAATTTAGGCAGAATTTCTTTAGATAGGGAGTAGTGAATATATCGAATAAAAGGCAAAGGGCAGCAATAGAGGAAAAAAATACCTCAAAACTAATTCAAATAGTTATAAAACAGAACCAGAAACCTAAAGCCATTAAGAAGCATTATGGAGCAAAATCGCTAGCAGAGGAAAGAGAGGTAAATCGTTGGGCTTTTTTCCCTTCAAGGCTTATTTTCTATTTTTTCTCCCTCACAAATGCAAGGCAAGCGCTGCAGAAGCCTCACATGACAAAGAAATACACAATCACATCACCAGCAGGACTTTTGGCCACCCAGACCCTGGTGACTTTGTGTTCTTACTCAAGTACTTGCTTGTCCCACCTTTAAGCAAAACTGAAGTCCTCAGACCCCCATCAAGCTTCCAGCTATCTCCACAGCCACCTAAAATCCATAGATGCCTTCCATTTTTCAACACTGATTTTTTAAATGTCCCTCAAAAGTCTGTTTCCAGGCAGGTCCTGACAATCTTGACAGGCTGGGAATCCTACAGTCTTTCTCTCCCTATTGCCCATACGGATCCACAAACAAGTTTGTATTCTGTTTACATCACCGTGAGCTTGCAGCAGACCCAAAAGTTGCCAAGTCACACATGAAATGCAAAGGAAGAAGACAGTAGCATTACTTCTCAAGGAAGACACCAAAGCGGGGAATAAAACTCATGTTTCACTGCTCACAGCTGGTGCCTGGCCCATGGCAGGCATGTTATATATAAGTTTATACTGTTACTTGCTTCAACTGGATCAAAAACTTAATCTCAGTAAGACAAATTTAGGACCGAAAAGACTCCGTGTCTTGGATAACTTGCATTCTTTGTGAAGTTTGTAACACTGAAGGCTGTTTCTTCTCTACTTAATCATTCCGTAATGAAGTTCTCTCTTATCTTGTTGGCATCACCTCCTGCCTTTAAAAACCACCACCACCAAAACGCAAAAAAACCCCAACCAACTAAAACCCAAACATCCCCTCCCTCCCCCAAAAAAGCCAGCCCCTCCTCCCCCAAAAAAACTCCAAAAGTTGTGTTATGAAGCCCTGTTGTTAATGAGTTTTCCAAAGTGTTCACCTCATGCCTTCTGGATTTTGCCGTGGGTTTATTCTTGCGGCTCTCCAGGCCAAGAAATTTGAATTTTCTACAAACTTGAGGAGTTTCTACCAAGGAGTGCTAAGTTCCCACACTCAAACGCCTCCTTCAGTTGGGAGCTCTCCTGGAGAACAAGATGCCACCCTGAACCCCTCTCCCAGGAAGGTTTTTAGGGAGACAGGTTCATGCCGGGTAAGCTCAAGGGACACTGAGCTTTCACAAAAGGGGAAGGGCACTGTCACCTTTCTCAGGCACACCTGGGGAGGAAGGCTTTCCTTCTGCCTGGCTCGAGAACAACAGTGGCTGTTTCCTGGAAAGCTTTTCTGTGTCCAAACCAAAAGACGAGCATCCCTGGGGCACCACACCTGTGGGCTGGAGAGGCTGGGGAGCGAGTCAGCCCCATTGGCAAAGGCCGCCCACAGCTGAGCTGTGGAGATGCCTCGATGGGTACCACCACCACGCCACGGCATAACATGGCACAGCATGCCCCACATCCTGCACAGGGCTCCTACAGCCCGCTCGGGGCTGGCTGTGGTGATGCATTAATATTTAGGTATAAGACACATCGCTGTTCTGATCCTCACTCCTAATGGGGAGACCGAGCCCTTCTGACCAAAATCTCCATTAGATATTTATGCATCTCACTCCCACTAATTTCAACAGGGCTGAGTGGTCAAAGCCACTTTGATGCCCTAGGTTTAAGCAAATTATGCCTGTAAACGATACACATGAAAAAGTAAAACCATGGATAAAGGTGTATACTTCAGTCTCTTGCTTCCAGAGCCTCCTCGGCTGCATGCCTGAAAACATTTTGCCCAGGCTAAACAATCTACAGGCAGCAGTTTGCACAGCTCCCCACGGACAATAACTCAGCAACCTAATATATTTAAGTAATGATTTTTTCCTAAGATTCAGCTTAAATTTTCTCTTGCTTAATTTCACCCCATCACTCTTAGTTATACCTTTCTGTACCATCCTAACTATTCTCTCTCCTTTT
>VYZM01016699.1:115370-125404 GCA_013398915.1 Dromas ardeola | reverse complement strand
TTTTTTTTTTTTTTTTTGGAGTTCAGCCTCGCTTCAAACTTATCTGTGTTTCCCATCAATCATCTTCTAGAAAAGTCATAGATATGGCACTTAGCTTTTTTTTAATCTTTACTCATCATTTGGTCCCTTCTGCCCTGATTGCTTTGTTGCTGCCCTCACCTTCTGAACAGTTTGTCAATATTTTCGTAACGATGCTTTTTCCAGGATTTCATGCAGTATTGCAGGTGTGGCTTTAGACTGAAACCTACCAAGGCCATTGCCACTCTAATGTAACATCTTTATACATAAAAGCCCAAACTGCATCGATCACTGCCCTCGCATTCCCAATTTGCTAAAGACACAGAGCACCAGCAACAAATACTGTGGGTTGTAGGACCCGATTTTCAGGAGGCCCCAGCTTCAAATGCGACACCAGCTTGCAAAAAAGCCAACACCAAGCTGTTCCCAAATCTGGTCCTTGTCTGCAAGCCTGCTGGGAGTGTGGTCCCAAATGAAAGCAATAAATGCATAGGAAAAAAACAAATAAATTATTTCTTTCCAAGCTTTTTCAGAAAGTTGCCTGGAGCATCGCCCCAGTTGAATTCAACCGTGCAGTCCTGAGCAACCCGGTGCAGCCCTAAAGACCCTTTGCAGCACGCAAAGCGGTGACATTTTCACGTAGGGAACCTTGGGCAAAAACAAGGGAAGGTCCACTTGAAAAACTTTGGGTGTTGCTGTGGACTTTGTTTTTCACTAGGGAGGCTGGAGCTGGAGTACAGAAAGGGCAAACCTGTCATCTGTTAAACAGAAGGCCGAGGGAAAGCCAAGCCAAGCCTCTGAATCACAGTGATGCCAAAAGCCCCCCTTGCTCCACAGAGCTCTGCCAGACCACTACCGGCTCACCCACCGCCCTAGCACACCTACAAGCACAGGGTGACTGCCAATCCTGTTCCTTTTCACAGAGGCAAAGAATTGTATTCCCATCACTACAACTTTAATAAAATTACCCCATTTTATGCACTGGGACACAATAAATTATGTTTTCAGTAAGTTCTGACAAGTCTCTCTTCGTATTGATAGCTTCTTTGAGGACTTCATTCTCTCTCTCTCTCTTTTTTCCATATGTAGCTTAAAAAATAACACGTTTACTATGCAACCACGTAATATGCAAGGTGTCTCTTGGAGGTAGCTCTCATATAATTCAACTAAAGAGAATTGAAAAGATAAAATTCAGGGCTTACCACAGCTCAGGCAGTAAAGTGCTACCCCTCTGCTCACTAGGTATTAACATGAGACATATGACAGTCACTTCGTGGAGAGACACTACGTTCAGTAATTGTTCAGAGAGAAAGAAAAAAAAAAAAAGGAGTATTTAAGCTCCTTACCCGTAAATTAGCCCAGACCTGAGTAGTTGCATCTGAAATGAGTTAACAAATAATCCTGACTCCTCCCTGCAAAAGGAAAAGAAGCAAGTGAGCCCCCAGCCATGGTTCTTTCATGCAGCTTTCAGAGCTACAGATGATCGTTTGCTTCTTCATATTTTGGTTCTTTCCCAAAGACTTATCCCTCAGAGCCTGAGCATCTTAACTAAAATCTCTCCAGTTGCATTTGCTGCTCACATCAGTAACACCCAAGTGATCCTAATCAGGTCTATGGACTTGCCTCACTTCATACTGAATGAAAGAAGAGGCAGTGTGATTAGCACCAATTTAGTGGAACACATTATGAAGAAAAATTTCTTTTCACACCTTTACTTAATTTAGTTTGTTGAAGTTTTACCCACAAAAGCCCTGGTAAGACAGAGTGTGGGTGTGTAAGAGACGGTCGTGGAGAGTGAATTTTCATGCTTAAACTAGTTACTACTCATTAGCTGAGCAGCATTACTTTTAACTGCTCTTAACCTATAGTAATTACAAAATTGAACATGTGAGCTTAAACCATTCATTTGAGTTTACCCAAGGGGCAGTACCAGGCCACATAAATTCCTGAGACACAAGGTACTAAAAACAAATAGGACTTGGTGAGTGTCCCTTCCTCCAGCCCGCCTGTCATTTGCGTTTATTTGTGCAAATCCCAAGGCAGTTACAAATTTCAGAGTTTAGTTATTCTCCTGAAAAATGCTATGGAAAAAAAAAGTAACCTGCAGCAAAGTATGCTCAGGGCTGGCAGAGAGGTGGGAGAGCACAACTGATCTCAACCAGCCAGGAATAATGCAATAATCTGTTGGTATCTCTTTGGGTCAAACCTAGATATTGCATGTATGGTTG
Source organism: Dromas ardeola (assembly GCA_013398915.1). NCBI lineage: Eukaryota > Metazoa > Chordata > Aves > Charadriiformes > Dromadidae > Dromas > Dromas ardeola. The sequence goes on along the minus strand of VYZM01016699.1, from coordinate 123,158 downwards.
GGTTTGGGTTACAAAACGGAAAAGTAAAACCATTTACTTGGTAAGCCAAATCTCTAAAAGACAGTTGCCACACCAGATTAAAATAATGGTCCACCTACTGCAGCGGAGTGGAGGTTCCTACCAAAGCTTCAGATTTTTTAAAGGAAGTGCGAGAACCCCATGGCAGGCGACAGAATAGATGCGCATAGGGGACACCCTTTCCTGGAGCCTCTTGATTATTCATTTGCTTAGACCCTGAATCCTAAGAGCCCAGTTCCCCTAAAGCCGTGTACACTTTATCTAAAGCACCTCAGAAGAGACTATGTAAATGTCTAAGTTGTTTTCAAGATTCATTAGCTACTTGGCTTGGACTGCACCTCATCGCAATAAGCCTTTTAAGATGAGTTCAAATACCTCCTTTTTTAGGCTGAAATGTGCATTTTATCCATTTAATTGATTGTCCTTTTATTCAGGTGTCACGCTAAGAGGCAAAGTGGTTCTGGATTTACCTTCTCAATAGCAACTGTTACCAGCTGTACCTCCATCATGTCCCTTCTTGTTTATCTTCATCTAAATTAAATAGTCCCAATCTTTTCACTCTCTCTTCATTCAGGAGTCTTTTCACATCTCCACAGATTTCCATCATCCCAGCACAAGCTCTGTTATTCCTGCTGTTTCCTTCTTGAGTCACGGTAATGAGAACTGAACACAAAGAAAGGTTTTTATAATATTGTCATTCTAATATTCTCGCTGTTATTGCACTCTCCACACTGGTACCTTTCACTTGATTTTTAACCACTGCAAGGCACGGAGGGCAGCCCTTCACTGGGCTGTCCAGGATGATGCCCACCTCTCTTTCACAAGTGGTTATGGTGAATTGGGGATCAGTAATGTGATCCAGATCTTCCCTCGTAATCTCTGCCATCTCTGCTGATGCCGGCTGCCCCGGAGCCTCTGTTTATTCATTCTGTCAGACCAAAGCAGCTGATTGCATTTACTACTCTCCTAAGGCCAAGCCCCAAGGATTTTAGTCCTTATATTAAATCAAACTTGTCCTGAAGGCAGTGGGAGTTTGCCAGAGCACAAAGACTGAGTCAAACTCAGTCCTTCAAACTCAGAGCAGCTCAGACCTTGGTCGTAACGAGCACTGCAGGGCCAGAAGGTCAGAGGAGTGGGAGAAGCTGTAATTGCAGAACAGTTATTGTCAAATCATCAGCACGGTGTCTCCATACCTTGCAAAGCCTCCCCCCGCAAGCCCTTCAATTCTGTTTTGTTGGTTTTGAAAAGTGAGACTGCAGAAAGCGTTAGAGGTAGGGAAAGCCCTCCCCTGTGCCGGTCGCCTTGGCTCAGCTGGCAAACAGCACCACTCCGGCCCCACGCGCTGACTCCGTAACAGGGCCTAGGGTGGCTTCGCGGGGGTCTCGCTCCTTGCCCAAGAGCCCTTCGCAAGTGCTATGTTCTGTTTCCCATTACCTAAAATCAGCCACAGGTTTGCCGTTGGTTACAAGCAATCTATTGCTTATCACACTTGAGAATAGGGGCGACCCTTAGCCAGCATTTCTGGCAACCGCAGCCTCTCTTGGTCAGGCTGGCAAGTGGCACACCTCTGGCCAGATGTGCTGAGGGGCTGCACGGTCTACAGGCACCAGGGCAGAGCGCGAGTCATGCTGGCGGGATTTGGCCCCAGAAACAGCCCCTGCAGCTCGTCTTTGGTCACAGCAGCGCTGAGGACACAGGGCAGCAGAAGTCAGTACCGACAACCACAGGAATGTCCCACTGAGGCACCAGGGTTTGGTGCAATTAAAACCACCTTCCCAGCCAGCAGCAAACCCCCAGATGCAACATCTGCCACGAGTGATGCATTCATTCCCTCAACCTGCCCAGACACCTGCTGACCATCTTGAATTTGTGAAGAAATACATTTTGAATGATCCACCAAAACTTTGCTCAGTTCTTCTAATTTTATATACTATTAGGTGCATATGGACTCATATATCAGCTTCTTCTTGTAACCTAAGAGAAGCAATAGGAATTTATTGACTATTACAAAAATGCATTTGCATCTGTTTATGTAGCAGATAGTTGTATGCAGTCAGGCACTGAGCCACTTTGTCGCTGTCTGTTATTAAAATAAAATTTAATAATCTGAATCCATCAACTGTAGCCACCGTTGACCAATAGGGACCATCTCTCAGTAATCACACATTTTTAACGTAATGAATGTATTTGTACAAAACTGTCGTAGTTTAACTCCAGCTGGCAACAGAGCACCACGCAGCCGCTCACTCACTCCCCCACAGTGAGATGGGGAAGGGAATCAGAAGAGTAAAATTGAGACTAACTCGTGGGTTAAGATAAAGACAGTTTAACAACTAAAGCAAAGGCCGTGCACTCAAGCAAAGCAAAATGAGAAATTCTTTCATTGCTTCCCATCGACAGCCAGATGTTCAGCCATCTCCAGGAGAGCAGGGCTCCATCACGCATAAGGGTTACTTGGGAAGACAAAACGCCGTCACTCCAAACGTCCCCCCTTTCCTGCTTCTTCCCCAGCTTTATATGCTGAGCATGACGCCACATGCTATGGAATATCCCTTTGGTCAGTTGGGGTCAGCTGTCCCGGCTGTGTCCCCTCCCAGCTTCTCATGCACCCCCAGCCCACTTGCTGCTGGGGCGGTGTGAGGAGCAGAAAGGGCCTTGACTCTGTGTAACCCCTGCTCAGCAAAAACGAAAACATCTCTGCATTATTGTGTTTCCAGCACAAATCCAAAACATAGCGCCATACTACCTACTATGAAGAAAATTAACTCTATCCCAGCCAAAACCTGCCTAAAGATACGCAATGGCCATTTCAATTCCTCATACTACTGTCCCTGTGCCATTTGCATTTGTCATTTGTATTCATGAACATTTCCAGAAGTAGGCGAGAAAATGAAGTATTTGTTTTTCTTCAGGAATTTGAGGGAGTTGTTGGACAGCGGATGGCAGGATGTCTTCACGATCCAGCCTTTCACATGACAGACTTGCGCAACATCTAATAATAATAACCAAACAAGAAACGAGACCAAAAGATACAGGGAAGAAGACAGCGCAGGCATCCTGCCACTCTTCCTGTTAGGCAAAGCCAGATGGGCTGAAACATGTTGCTGAGCTAGTATGATAACATCAGTTTAAAAATCATGCCATATTAGCCTGACTTTTGAAAAAGGAAACATGAGAAGACCAGAAAAAGATAGAAAACCAATGTTCTACTTCTCCAGTCTAGGTATTGTGGTTTTTGGATGGTCTTGTTTTCCTCATGTTTTCACTTGCCTTTTCTTTCTAGATACTTGTTCTTTTGCACAGCCACAAGAAGACAAAACATCTGCCATTGTCAGGGTGACTCAGTGAAGTCTCAGGCCCTAGAATTACTTAATTCATCCAGTTTTTAACTCCATTTCAAGCTGATGGTCATACACCGTGCATAGAAATTGTAGGGAACTACACTATACACAACATGCTGAAGAAAAGCAGCATCTATTAATGCGGATGCTTTATGACTTTATATAATAGAACAGGACATGAGAGCAATTAAAATATTAACCCAGAACAACCCTGGTTGGATTTTGGGCTTAGTACAGAAGAAAATCTCAACTGAATGACAAACATGGACTGCTTAAAGGTGTGTCAGATGACACAGATATATCCATTTTGCCAAGCAAAATGCAGCATTAGTCTCGGTTACCGACAAGGTTATCTCACTAACTTTTTATTGGCTTGAGGTGCTACTTGGTGCAAATCGGCATCCCGGGGAACTCTCACGTTGCATAAACAACACACACAAAAAACTGCTTCTCAGCTACACCGGAGAAAACTACCCAAAAGCAATTCTATACTTGAGAATTAAAATGATAGATAGAGAGCAATGTATTAGATCTTAAACACACAGTACAAGACCACAGTCAGGATGGGGCAGAGGAGACAAAGATTTCCTCTAGATCTTGGGCAGTCCCTGCACCAACTTACCTTCCACCCACCACCCTCAGCTGAGCCTGTTAGAGGCAGTGCAAGGGGTACGTCTTGTGAGATAATGAACAGCTAAATTAGGTTGTGATCTGACCTTGAGAAATCCATTCCGGGCACAGATCCATTCTTCCCCAAAGTATTTTGACTACTGTCAGGGCTCTAGAAGTATCCTATGCGATGTGAAAGCACCTGTATTTCTCTCTCCTTGCTCCCAGATTTGGGCTGTGGCGCCCTGAATACAGCAGCAGACAGCAAAGGGTTAAACTCACGTGTGTTATGCGAGATTAAGGTTAAAAATTGTTGAACTGCTAAGAGTTATTTTTTACCAGGTCTTTTCATACTGTGCAAGAAAAGGGTGTTTGGGAAACAGCTCAAATAGTTCTGCTGAAGGCGAGCAGAGAAAAGATAACAAAAATGAGGTTGAAAGTAATAGGCCTATAAATCTGACATCCAGGGCCCTGGTCTTGCAATCCGATCTCCACCTGCAAAGAGACCGATTGATTTCAGCAGGTCCCGTACCTGCCCCAGTGCCTGTCACGCACGGCCCCTGGCAGGGCTGGGGCTTGCGCCGCTGCGACAGCAACGCAGCGTTGTTTGGACCAACTTACTCGCACACCGTGCAAGGGGGAGCGTGTATTCCCAAAGCACTTTTCGCAAGAAAACATTCCCGTGAACCATTTAGTTTTCCTGTGTTTTCGTAATGCATTTGTTGTTGCCTCACCACCATCGCTTCCACTGGACCATCTATTTATGCACCGCACCGTGAACGGGTCTTGCACAAGCACAGGAGCGCGCTCCCATCTCTCAACAAAGTTGCCAAAAAACATTCTTTGGAGTTTGTTGAACAACATTCCTAAATAAGTCATCTGAATCTGATCACTTGCACAATTGGCTACTTCGATAGTAAAAGAGCAGAGATTACATATTTGACTTTTTTCTTGCATTTTAAAATTACGCAAAACACTATGATGAGCTGCAATTTTCTCACAGCATCAATAGGTGGTGCTATCAATTTCCATAATGGTCAGTTGGGAAAGAAAAGATGAGTTACTGGCATGATATTTAAGTTTTCAAAAGCTGCAATATGCCCATCAATAAAGGCTGAAGTTCTTTATTATGGCACGTTAGCAAAGATTCTCAGCAAGATCAAAAATTAATGTGTCAGAAAAAAAGACTCATCACTCCTTTTATTCTCCCCAAAGTCTCAGCGATTCTTCAAAGTTTTCATGCCAAACTTGGGGGAGATATTCAGATGTTTTCAGCATCTTGTGCAATACACTCTTGAAAACATTGCCAGATACTCACAGAGGTACTGAAATTTGGATGGACAACTAACTCTATATGCTGGACGTGAGAGAACTTTACCTTTCATAAGTAAAAATGAGCAGTGCATAATTTGAAAATATTAAGTCCAAATGATAGCTAAGGAAAAATTATTTTCAAATATACTTTATAATACATAGTAGATAGATTGTACTCTAAAAGGTAACGCGTAAGTGAAGTGTTATCCTTGTGGATATATCCAAGCTGCTGTTAGTACTACGCCCAGAAAAAAACTGGGTATTAATAGTGTATTTTCCAAAATACAGGCACTTCGTGGGTTGAGAAGTTCATTTATAAACTATGCCCTTCTGAAATCATTACCTTTCTGCTATGCTATATATTTACATCTACCGACTTAAAATATTCTAAATATAGTAAGCAAGCCATTATGACCTTCTCCTAATTGAAGGAGACAGACAAGAGCGTGTGTCACAGTACATCTATATCTGGGGGAGAGAGAGAATGCGCGCACAGGACAGCGCGGGTAATGAGATCTTCTCTGCTATTACAAGCAACCTATGGCTCTGGGGCGCCTGGCTCTCAGGGCTACTTCCAGAATCCGAAAAGGGCTCAGCCGAGTTTTCCATCAGCCTTTATCTGAGAAGCGACCTCTTTGTTATGTCCCGATGGCTGGTAGCTCAGAGCAAAGAGCCTGCGTCACCCTGCCCAGCGGTTAAGCCCCAGCCAAGATGAAAATACTCATTTGGTCGGGCTCAGCTATGATCCGGTTTATGGCTGTTCCTTTGTTCCCAAAGCCTAAGTGAAGAGGGTTAATTACTTCCCTTTGTTACAATTAACGACGCTAAAAGCCAGGGAAAGGGCAGAGCTGAAGCGCATGAATTACCGTTCCAAGCAACATTCTGGCATTAAAAAAAGTACTCTTCTGGCAAGACAAAAAATTTGAAATGTCCTGTGGAAAAAAAGCCCTGGAGCATATTGATTTGGAACTGCCATATTTCATCTTGACAGTGCTGCAACCCTTTGTTTTAATAACAGCATTTTATTTCAATTCTTGTCAATTAGAACGTTATATGTACATACCATTCCAGATTACATATTTCAGTGCTCCCCAAACAACACATCCCAACCTTTTTCCCACCAGAAAACATCAGTGAAATGGGAAACGCTACTGTGAAACATTTTGATGAGAACTAAATAATACTCTTTCAGTAAAAAATGTTTTAGCCTTTCTGGCTTTTGGACCGGCACAGTCGTTGAATTTCGCCCGCTGTAATGGAATACGTGCAGAGTAATGTTTTCGGAAAATGTGCCTGGGTGGGCAGCTACACCCCCACGGGGCCTGAGGCCCGGACTATAACGGGCTCCCGGGACAAGCAGGCTCATCTCCCATGCTGGGAGCAGGCACTGCTGCCGAAAGCAAGCGTTCCCTGCCTGGAGGGGGCTGTCCCCGTGCCACCAGCGCTCACAACATCACGCTCTTGTCCAGCCAGGGCTGAATTACACCATTTAGTGTCTGCACAGAGACTCTGCTGTCTTCTCCCTGACAGCTCCACCTCAGCACGGGTCCCAGCAGAACTTGTTCATTCTGGAGGCTGAAGGTCCCACCCTTCCAGCCAGGAAGGGGGAAGTTGCCCATAGCAGGCTCTTCTTGGCCATCTGGCAGAAACATCTGAGTGCAAACACACATCTTCTCCCTTGTGCGCCGGGAACCTTCATGGGAAGGTCTGCAAGCCACAGGGATCTGCCAGGCAGAGACCTACCCTTCTCCTCGCACACAAAGCTTCACCGCAAGCCCTGGAGCTGTACAGTGAAAACATCCAGTCCTCCTTAACACCAGGACTTCCCCAGGTGATCTTCATATCAATAAACATAGCAAACTGTTTGTTGCCAGCACCCTAATGAAAGCTAACAAGCTCTTGCCCAGCTCTGCAGGACAGGTAGATCAGCTGTCCTCTACCGAAAGGACAGCCTCAAAGCTGCTCTGCAGGAGGCAGAGGCTGCTTCAGGAGTCCCAGGCAGGTTTCCATGCCCAGGCAGGCTGCGCAGCTCCCACAGGTGTATTTCCCTCCCTATCGCTCCATGGGGATCATAGAATCGCCCAGGTTGGAAGGGACCTTTCAGATCATCCAGTTCAACCATCAGCCCAACTCTGACAAAAACCATCACTAACCCATATCTCTAAGCACTGTGTCTGCCCGTCTTTTAAATACCTCCAGGGGTGGTGCCTCAGCCACTTCCCTGGGCAGCCTGTTCCAATGCTTAATAACCCTTTCAGTGTCAAAATTTTTCCTAATATCCAGTCTGAACCTCCCCTGGCGCAACTTGAGGCCGTTTCCTCTTGTCCTATTGCCTGTTATTTGGGAGAAGAGACCGACCCCCACCTCTCTACCCCCTCCTTTCAGGCAGTTGCAGAGAGCGAGAAGGTCTCCCCTCAGCCGCCTTTTCTCCAGGCTGAACGCCCCCAGCTCCCTCAGCCGCTCCTCACAAGACTTGTGCTCCAGACCCCTCACCAGCTCCGTTGCC
>VYZM01016699.1:105370-112870 GCA_013398915.1 Dromas ardeola | reverse complement strand
GTAAAATGGCTGTAGCTGATCATATATGCACCTGTTTTATATCTGTGCTGGTTTTTTTAACTTGTTGTAGAACTTCCCATTTATGAGCGCGCCTCGTATTGCCCACATCTCTCAGGTCCTGTTGCAGCCGGATTCCACTCCCAACACATTTGTTACTCAAGGTTGGGGGGGACAGGAATGGAGATGTCAATTTGTTCAGGCACTCTCATTTAAGCCCAGGCCCAAACCAAGGTAAATCTAAGGGCACAAGCCTTTGGAGTTAACCGAAAGGGCACTCACTCCGCACCAGACTTAGCCACCTGCTCCTGAAAACGCAGAGGACTCCCAGGAGGCAGGGGGTGGGCTGCCTCTGCTGCCAACAGGGCACAGGCAGTGTGCCACAGGAAAGCCTCTCTGTGTCCTCACAGCTCCCAGCTGTCCCACTCCTAAGAGCTAAACACAGCTCCTGCCATTTCAAGGCACTATTTATAAGTTCTCCTGCATTGTAGTTCACCAAGGGCCACACACAGCAGCATAATACTGCAAAGACGGGAGGTGTGACAGCCTGAAACTGGGCACCGACTGAGCGTCAGGAGTCAAAAACGGCACATCCTCCTCTTGGGGGTTTTTTGTGTCACCCTACTGAGGCAACACTGCCAGCAGCAACTGCTGGTGGTAGCCCACAGCCTCCTCAGGTGTGCTCCACCTTGCACAGGCAGGCATTGGAGGTCTCCACGGCGCAGTGAAGCCTGAGTCTGGCACAGCACCGATTTTGCTGTTAGCAGTCTTCAGAGATTTTTTTTTTTTCTTGCTCACTTGGTTTTGTTTACATGTTCCAACAAAAAGCAGTAATTTTGTTATGTGAAGTGCAGAACAAGAGCCAAGCCCTGCATTTTCCCACTGTAAGATATGCAAGAAACTTAGCTTTGTCCAGTGCACTTTCTCACACCAGAATAACCACCACAAACACCATGTAATTGTTGACATATGAGAGCTTCTTCCCCCAGTAACTGCATTTCCCAGAGCTTCCTGTGATTTCTTGGCTAAGAGCCTCTCTGTGGTAACTTTTACGCAGATTATATTTTTTTCTCCTAATAGAAGTTTGCCAGCTGACTTGAAACTATGGGCAGCAACCAACCTTCTCCAGTCAGATGCTGTCTCATATTTTACCTCTTGATCCAAATTAATTCAAAATTGCCTGAAGAGGGTCTGGCAAGGATGGGGTTAACTTTTTTGCATGGCAGCCCCTCTGGTGCTGTGTTCTGGATTTGTGGCTAAAACAGCATCGATAACATAGCGATGTTTTGGCTGTTGATGAACAGTGCTTGACCGGCCTCAAGGCTTTCTCTCTTTCCCACCCTGCTCCGCCAACAGAGGCAAGAATAAATCTTCTGGAAGATTTAATTATTTTTGACAGATTACTAGCAAACGGGACCCACCAAAACCCTTGGTGGATTTCTCCACTGCCACTCAGCTCTTTAACCATTTGTAGTTCGTCTGCACGTTACTTGAGCCACCAAGGAGATCTGGGATTAAGTATAGGTCAGACTGTACATTAGAGTTTATAATTATTGATAGACATTTTAATATGTTAATCAAGTCTTAGACAGTAGTGGGTTTGGCTACAGAGTTAATACTTCTATTGCTTCTAAGAGTGCATACCACCTTTCTAGTATGTTACAGATGTCTTATTAACTCTTTATTAATCATAACATGGACTGACTACCAAGTATGGACAAGCTCCTGCCTGTGATAGAAGAGTGACATGTTCTGCAATGGTCAGTCCAAATCCCAGAGGATGGCCTGCCCCAGCGTGAAGCGCCTCCAGGAGAACCACCACAGACCTCTGCACTCCCCATCTTCCCCCTACCTGGGGGGAAGCAGCCCAAAGACCAGTTGGGGATTTTTTGGTGCCTTGCCCTTCCCCCCCACCCCCCCTTCCTCACCCACTCTNNNTTCCAAGTATTTTTTTCATTCAGTGAAAACAGATTAGTTCAATTAAGTTCTCCAGAGACACTCGTTGGAACTCCAGTGGGTAATAACTGAAAAAATAACTTACCTACAGTCCCAGCGTACCTTCAGAATAAAAGACAGTAAGCAAACAACAGAAAAGTGCCTTTTCTCTCTACGATCTCCTAGACTCCTACCTTACGTGGAAAATTGCACCCACTGCTCATGAACTTTCAACTAAACGTTACAGAAAATATTAACTGTTTCATCAAAAATGCTAAACAAGTAATTCAATTCATAATCACTTGGACAAATGCCACATAAGAACAAGATTTCTGAGGTAATAAATGACGCAATAAAGTCAGGTTCAATAAAATCATAGTGATATCCCTTCATGGCTAAACATAATATCCTTGTCATTAAGAAATGAAAAATTACCGGTAGAAAAATCATGCTGTATTGAAGCACTTGAGCCTTTTGCCAAAGAGAAACCTGAAACGAATCTTGGGTGGATTAGTAACGCTTGAATTTTTTAGGAGTTAATATTACCATGTTCACTCCTTCCTATATTTTCTGTACAGAAGTATCCATTCAGACTATTCAAAGAGTGTCACGTTCTCCGTTACCACCACCATCATCATATATGACAGTGAACACATACAACCATAACACAAAAATTAACTTTTCTAGAATTCTAGCCCTGAGCCTGACAAAAACTCCCTACCCAAGACTTTTTTCATTCAACAAGGAGAGACCCACTCAAATGCTATTACTCTAATAAACCCCATTTGTTGTTCAGGTATTAAAATAAGACACCAGGTAATATTCCAGTGTTGTATACGCTCAGAGGGAAGAGTTTATTAAATCAATATTTTTGTAAAGGCTGAAAAATAAAAACAAATGCTTTTTTTTGGTCACTATGAAACACACAGGTATTTACAAAATACATGCATCTTGTACTCTGTGGGAGTATCACAGAATTCAGCCCGAGATGGAGTCCATTGACTGAGAATCCTTACAAAAATACCATTTAAAGTTGGTTTTAACCAACTCTGCAGAGAAGTCCAAAGAACAGCAAGAGCGCCTTGAAGACAAACATTCCGCAAACGCAGCTGGAAGCCCACTCCCTCGACAAGCAACATTTTGGGAGATGTACAGACCCACGCTTCCTTGGCCAGTCTTGGGCAACGGGGCGTTTGTAGAGCTGCGACACCGGTTTTCTCAACCCTGCCGCCCAGGGAATTTCCCTCCATCTTCCAGTCGGTGAAGGAAATCAGTGCCAGGACGCTGACGCCACTCTAAAGAGCGAGCTTCTGGAAGCCACAAGGGTTGGAGGAACCTCCCTTCATCCTCAGTGTGCCAGCCTTCGGCAGAACCTGCAGAAAGCAAGAGCCAGGCAACACACTTATGTCCTTTAGAGCCCCTGACCTTGGGTGCGTCACCTGTGGAAGGCTCTTGTAACCCTTAAGCTTAGTTTTCAGGGGCTCTGGGGGAAATCTCAAGGCTTTAACCAGGATATACTGTTCCGAAAGGGTAGCCGGATTCCCCACTACCAACGTGAGCATTCAGCTATTTAACACCTTATAAACACGCCTGTGTTTGGCAACTGAGCTTTTTTTGGTATTTGATAATTTTATCATCAGGCTAGCTTCTGAGCCCAGAAGCAAAGGATAACGGAGAATCAGCATTAGTTTCTTTGAGGGAAAGCAAAAAAGAGAGCAAGGTATATTCTTGCACATTTGTTATGCATATTTTTGGGAGTCATACAACTTTAGTTTTGCAAAGCAATTTTCTGACTTTCACTGAGAAACAAATCTGATCCGAAAAAATCTTACATCAGCAGGGTTGGTTTGCAGATGTTATTTGCACCATTTATTTATCAAAAATAACTAGAAAATGTTTTTAAAACATCATTCCAGACTGTACAAATAGGAATGTGACATGGGCTGTCTGTTTTACTTATACTGTTTTACTGCTTCATATTCTGAGCAAACAGAGAGGCTATTTTCCCCAGGGGTTCAGGAGGGCATACTATTTCATTTCTTCAGAAAATTGTTTCTCTGGATTTCAATCTTTTTAGCTAGATATGACAAAATATAGTATCAAGAACACTTATGCTTTTTATCAGCTCTATTTTCAAAGCATAAATAATAGATCAGTATACATTTAAGTCAGGTGACCAAGTCTTATTTCAGAAATCAAATAAGCATTTTGCAATTTTTAAATGATGCTGTACATTTTCACTACAGTATCATTATGCCTTTAAAAAGCTTTCAAAAGACCAATTTATAAGCATGGAGCGATTTTGAAGATATTTCACTAGTGTTAATAATACCTCACTCAGGTGGCATTCAATTTTCTGAATCCTTGGGTTAATGAGGCAAATAAATCAAAATTAAATTGGCCTTGGAAAAAAAAAATTTTTCAAACAAAATTGCATCTATCACATTATACATCCTGAGACTCCTTCAGTACTGTTCACAACGGCTAACAATATTCCAGCTCTCGGAATCATTACACTTACTCAAAACACAATCTGAGATTTTTAAAATCAAATAAATCAAACTCCATGACTAGATGAACATAACGCCATATTATAATATATCAGGAGTAATCACAGTAAATTGCACACAGTCTTAGTTGAGTACTTCCCATTAAGTGTCCCTAAATTTCAGCTGCTGGCTATTTGTTCAATAATCCAACGGACTCCATCCAGGAGGATTTCACCATTGCAAACCGGCAAGGTTGAAGAAAAAATTTTCTTTCTTTAAAAAGAAAATACATTCTGCAACACCAGGCTGTCATTCACCACCTCTTTAAAAAAGGCCCAGCAACACACAGATGTAGCCAAATAGCTGAAACAAACAAAAATCCTAGCATTTTTGAGAAATAAATATTTCTAGTCATATTGCTGTAGTAGGAATGGTGGGGGAAAAAAATATTACCTTCGCTCACTTCTCTAAAATATGACAGAAAGGAAATATTTTCCAGACACTATAAAAGGGATTCTACTGTTGGGGAATACCAGTGTTGTCAGTTCTTTGGAGAAAAAAAAAAAAAATAGTTAATAATATACAATACAGAGAACTAAAGATGCCTAAGTTGTTACCAGAAGTAATAAATTCAGCACGAGCAAACCAACAATCAACAAATACTGACACAGCAGTTGCCATTGTAGCCAAGTAACAAATGCACTTCTCTACCCATGGAATCACCCACCTGCACAAGGGCATCCTTTCACCCTCAGTAACTTCCTACAAACGGAGCCCCAGTTGAAAAACAAACTTCCACACTGAGCTGTTGTAACCACCTTCATCTGTTAAGTCAGCAGCACAGACTCAAGATTGCCATATACACAATATTTACTTTTTTTTTTTTAATGGAAAATGCTGCACAAAGGTAGGTTGGGTGGTTTTGCCAAAATAATTTACTACTAATAACATTTAAAATTTAATGGAAGTATGCAAAAAAGCTTGAAGTTTTGGGTTTTGTTGTTGTCGTTTTGGGTTTTTTTATTTTATTTTATTATTTTGAAATAGCTAAGGCCCCAAGTGCCCTTACAGGCACAGGTTGAAAGCAACAAGAAACGGCACAGAAACATTTGCGCCATTTCCCCCAGGCAGCGCCTTCCTTGTGGCTCTGCAAAATAGTTTGTGTAGCCAAGAGCTTGAGGAGGAGCAATTAATGTGATGACCTAATGTATTTGTTTCGCTTTTCCTCCTCCCAGAGAACAAACGACACCACAGACGGTCAAGAATTTTCTAACTGTTGCTAGAAGAGCAGTGAGAAAATCTGTTAGAGAGACTCTTCCGTTTTGATGAAGCTTTAATTAGCAATTTATGACCAGTGTAGTGTGTATGTACGGCCAACGAGCAATTTCCACAGCCAGGAGCTGGAAAGAAGAAACCTGCTCTGGACAAAGCACTCGCCTTTCTGCTCAGATTTGGGAGAGATGGGCTCCATCCAGTCCCCATCCCACATCAGCCACCTGGGTTAGCCGCCTCGTGCTCCAAGGTCCTGTCACCGGGGATGAGGGCTTCAGATTTTGGGCAGCTTAAAGAAAAGCATTCCGAAAGGTGTCGGTATCACCTCAATATAAAACAAAATAAGCATTTTCCCAGCTCCTGAATTAAAGTTCAGTGCCTAACTCCAGCACGCCGACACTGCTCAGCCCCCGGCTGCTGAGGAAGCAGATATTTCAGAAGAACAAGAAGTTCTATTTCAAGTTATTCCTTCGAGTTTTGGTCATGACAGACAGCATTGATAGAAAGTCACCATTCAATGGTTACTCAAATTGCTTGCTCAGAATGACACGGTAATTTTATTCTGATTTTTAGCCCACGGCACAGAAGCCGCTATCAGTCCTCTCGAGGCTTTATGCTCTTTGGCAAGGAGTATTGATTTGTGTTTTCATCGCGCCTACCAGGTAGTGGTTGTGCCCTATCATTACCCAAATAATTTATAACAACAGGTGAGGAAGAAGGCTTGGAAACTAAACCAAATGTATCTTGGATGGGCTCAGGAAAAAGATGAAACATCGCTGGAGCGGCTAAAACAGCCTTTTAAATCAATACGTGGTGCAGGTCTGAGACACTCTCGTATGTTCTAAACAGCACTTAAAAGCATGTAAACCTGCATTATCATCATGCATGTCACTAACTCTTACGAATATTATCACGGGAGCAACACCAACACAGTGACACATCAACTGCTTGCAGGATCAGGCTTTGGCCATAAACCAGAATATGAAACTTAAGATCACATTAAAACACAACAAAAAAGGTTAAAGAAACTCTCCCAGAAAAAAAGTATTGTAAAAGAAGCCAATGACTCCTTTCTACCACTGAACCAACGTTAATTTAAAAGCCAAGATTCATTTGAAATCATTCACCTGTAAATCAAAGAGTCCCCAAAGATTAATTTCTGCATTTACGCTATTTGCAAAATATATTTAACTTAGAGGCATCCTTTCTTTTCCTGAAATAATTGCTTACAAGATGAGGACTAAAACACAATCTCAAGTGTAGTAAAGGTAATTGCGGCACTTACTGCTCGTGTCATGTTGATGTATTGCTACGTATCAAAGGTCACAGTTCTGTACTCATACATTATCAAATTTGAAAGAGCAATATTCGATTCCGACCAACCTTTAAACTGCCCAGAACGTGTGTGAAAATGGATGTGGGGCTAACTTGGGTTTTTTAAAAAAAAAAAAAAAAAAAAAGAACCCATGTTTCGGAAGCTGCGGGGTCAATCAAGACAGACTGACGGGGTTAGGTGTCACTTCTGCGCGTCTAATACTCTCTTAGATTATCAATGAGGTGCAGTACGCTGATCACAAGCTAAAGCAGCCGTACTAATGAAAATGAAACAGTCTGGAAAAAATTAGGTAATACAGGCCTGTGACACAGGGCAGTACCTTGTGGACAGTAATGCAGGAATAAGGACATAAATCACCATTTAGATAGAATAAAACCTGTAATACCCACCCTGAAATGTATGTGCCTATGGAATCAGCATCTTCACATTTCTTCAGTCGCCTCTAAAGGTGCCACACAATTTTTTTTTTTT
>VYZM01016699.1:77308-105329 GCA_013398915.1 Dromas ardeola | reverse complement strand
TTTTTTTAATACTGAGTCAAGACAGGCTTTCCATGCCTCCTCTTCACTGCGCACACAGAATTTTGCGGTCGTATGCCAGCCCGCCCTTCGATGGTGGGTCGCTGGCTGCTCATGCCATGAGCCAGGAGTTCTCACAATTGGTTGTAGCACAGATAAATGGGTCTTATCAGACGAACCTACTCAACCTTGAACCACTTTCTTTTCCTACATATGCCAGTCCAACTCGGGGGCGGGGGCTGCACTGAAGAAGCTGGGACAACCCTCACCCTTGTTTTTGGTAACATACGAGAGCCTTTAAAAAAAAAAAATAATCTATGAAATCCAAGTTGATTGAGTACAGCCAGCAGCGCATGCACTACTAAACAGAATTATCACCTTAAAACCATAAATCACTACTATGCAAAGAGCAGCCTCTTATCCCAGCCATCATCGTAATCCAGATCAGATGAATCTTCAGAATCAGGTTTTTTCCCCTCAAAGAAGTTACATACACAGCGAAGGCAGCACATATTCAAACAACAAGCTTTACCATTTAATTTCATACTCTTTAAAATCTCCTTTAAAAATACCAAATTTAAAGAGGGGAGCACAAGTTTAAATATTTTCTCTTTTACAAGCAGAAAAGCTAAGACACATTTCACAAAGTCTATCAGACCCTAAGAATTCATGGTAATTAATGTCTTTCCCCTTGATTTTAATGGAGTTTCAACTGCAGGTGATGTAACTACTGGTCAAGGCCACAACTAGGATTAAAATGATACTTCTGATTAAAGATACTATTTATAGTACATAAACACACATACCCTTTACTACAGCAACAACAAAGCTATTACAATAATTAGAGGTTAAACTATAAACATACAGGATTTCCTGTTTAAATAACAGCTCAATATACAAAAAATACAAGATAGAAGTATAAACATTCCTCAAGAAAGAACAGCTTTCAGACTTCTTCTAAAACCACATTTTAGAGAGTTTTCTTAAAAATGAATTTTCTTGGCGTTTTTGTGAAACGTTTTTCTTTGTGTGCCGTGAACAAGTCAAAAATTAAGTTTCATCAACTGAGTAGAACTCCTTGAGGTGATGCAAGGAATTAGAGGGCAGAGCATTTCAGGAGAGCTGGAAGGTCTTTGTTGCTTGAGTTTTCTACAAATCCAGCATCTCTGTTTTCATTTAGGCAGCAAAATGGAGAGAGAAAGAGAGAAAGAATTATTATTTCAATATAAATTGCAAATTTAGAGATGAATTTGAATTTACAAATGGAACACCCAAAATTGCCAGATCTCCAGTATTTGCACCCCTAGTTTTCTCCTATATCTGATTATTTCAGGATTTTGCTGCACGTATTTCTCTCTGGCAGCTGCAATCTCCCTTTCGCAAATTATTCCTGTCACACAATAAAAGGAGAATACATGATTTCACAGTGGCAAAGGCTTATGAAGCCCTCCGGAAAAAAACATTAGTAATTGTTTACTGGGGATCCCAGCCGCGCGGCACTAGGTAGGTACAGGAGCAGCCCTGAAGTAGGTTTGTTCCCACAGCGAGGAATAACCAGTTTTTATAAGAATCAGTCAGGACCCTCGCTCCCTCCTATGCAAAAATTAAGTCACGATCAAATTGATTTTATGCAGCCTCGCAAGGGTTATACTATGATTCAATGCCTTAGATTTTGCACTGTTGCCAAGTTAGATGATCTATCAAGAATCTTAGGAGTCTTTGCTTTAATCTCAAAACCCCATGGTTTGGGAGCAAATTATTGTATAATCAATACATTTCATTTTAAAACCCTTCGCTCTATCCTGCCTATCATACACCTCTCTAGGTCTTATTCTTGCAGAGAAAAGATTGAATGTGACCTGACAGGACCCCAGAGAGGTTCACAAATCAAAAGCAATGGTGGAGAGAAGTCAAATTCCTTGAGGCTCAGGATCATAAGGGACAACTCAATTTATTTTTTTTAAATGCTGGAGGGCAGCAGTTCCTACTGTTAAACACTACTGTAACTTATTCTATTTGTTGTGTAAACAAACCAGCAGTAAAGACCAAGTGACAAGAAATTCCCACCTGCTCAGGATGCCACCCTTTTCCTCCAGAGAGACAGAATCCAGAGCATAAATTACACTTAATTTCAGACTAACAGATACAAATCTCAAGTATGGCACATTCCTGATGGAATTTTACAGCTTGTCCTCTGGCAGAAGTTGTGGTGCACTACTAGGCACTAAGACCTGGAAGCCAACAGCCCCACAGGAACATTAGCATTAGAAGAGTTGGTTGCAATTCCTCACCTCCTTCACCCTCCACAAACTTGACACCTGTGAATTCCCCCTAAAGACCACAGGCTGGAACAGAGGAGCACTGCCACAGATCAGTAATTAACAGTTTTACTAACACTTTCAGTGAATCAAAACTTTCTGACAACAGCCAAAAATCTCTTCCATGAACTAATCACGCAGATCCTGTCACTTAACACGTTCTTAAGTGTAAAGAGGAAAGGTGCGCACCACTAGAAAGAACCCCATTGGTCACGGAGTAATTTCCTATTGCCCTCTCATTCTCAAACCCCATTTTAAACCTAATGCCTCCTGCAAGGTTATTTGCCCAAGTTATCAGAAACTTTCAGACTTCCAGTCCCAGTTTATTCATGGAAAACATACTTTCCTCCTAGTGTTTATGCACTTGATGATTGTTACAGACTTTTTTAAAATTAGTTTGTATTAGGGATGTGTCTTCTATACAGTCTCCCATACACTACAAACATACATGTGAAACTTGAGAGGCTCACTACACCAGAAGTCTGGACAGGTTTGCATTTATGAGTTCAAGAAAGTAATTGAAACGTGAGACGCTGAGATCTGAGGCACTAACTTGTAACCATGCGACTGGACAGGAAAGAACATCTTCGAGATATTAGGCAAAAAAAACCCCAACAACAATATTCAAGACATGGAAGGAAATGAGGACTAAAGATTTTGCTTGAGAACACTCAGTCCTCTTTGCCAACAAAGATGCAAAATGAATCGTCAGGGTTGCTCTTGTGAAACATTCACAGAGGGGCCATTCCTTACCCCATGGACAGTCTTCCTCATTGTGGAAGACCTAACAAAACCTCACTCCAGGAGCAGCTTATTTAGAACTTTCTTTACATCCAGTACTCTTGTACTGAATGTGTTCAATCTTTATGAAGATTAAGACTTTTGAAGTTCTTAATAGCAGACCTAACTATTGAATAATGAACAGTTTCCTCTAGCCTACTCGCTTGTCCGTCACCACAGATCCACAAGCGCACAAATATTGCTAAGTTCAGAACCATGCACCAGAGAAGTGTTTCTCTTAACCTTTGAAGGTTAATACAGTTATAAAAAATAATTACTGCTACAGTTCCACTATTCCTTGAAGTAGAAAAGAATTTCTAAGTTTTAACGTTTAAATAAAAAGGATAAGGGCAACTGAGCTACCATCACCTCCAGTAATAGCTAGTCAGTTTTATTCTACCAAGTTATTGTCATGCACTTATTCTGGAATTAATTGTAAAAAGCAAACAAGTTTCTTCAATGTGATTCATTGTCAAATGCATCCTTATTATTTCTGACATAAAAACATGTATATTAGCCTCAGATATGTACTGCCATGTAGTAATGGCCAAACCCTAACTACATTTTCTGAAAAAAATCTTTTCAAGCTCTTACCTTCTTTATCTCCTGATTAAGACCTTGTTCTGACAGACAAAACACTCTCCCTCCCTCCCAATCGGTTTCACTCTCGTTTTTTTATTTAAATACTTCCATTGGCTTCTACTCATGCTCCGCATGCAGTTCAACCTTCTTGTTCTTGACTTGAAGGCAACCATACACACCCCTAGTTATATGCTTTTGATAACCTCTACATCAGTCCATAAATTGTCAGCTTCTGCATCATCTTCATTTGCCTTTCCTTGAGAGCTTCTGCTTTTCCTGCGTGCAGGCTGAACAGCTTTCTGAGACAAACTATCTTCATCCCAAGATTCCACTAAATGATCTATTTCTGTCAAAATGTCCAAGGGTAATCAATTGTGCTCTCCTATAGAATAACTATTAGTATTTGAAGTAACATTCCCTCATTTCCCTGTTCTGCAGGCTTTTTAGTAAAACTTAAATTTGACCAACTGACTTGTTTCAGTTTATTTTGAACCAGAACACTCATTTGTCTTTCGTGCCAGATTTCACACAGCCCAGATAATTCCTCCCTAATATATAAACTGCTTTTGAATAAAAGGAGATCTCTGCAATTACTCACAATATTTCAGCAGCATTAAAACATGGCACCAACAAGCTTGCCAAGTATTACTTTACTACTGCACTCAATTTTGCTTTTCATCCAGACCACAGGAAGAAGAGGGGCTTGTATAACATCTCTTGGCAATGAGATTTTCACAGGACCCAGATTTTAAGTACTTCTGAAAAAAATTTCAGATTCAAGTACATACTAGGAAGTCAGAAGACAATAAAACATGGAACCATGCCATTTCTTGCATTTTTCCCCATCTTTTTTCCTCATCTTTTGAGAGTCAGTGATATTTAACCCAATTGCAGACTGACAACTGCTGTACCTTTTTGCTCTACATACTCCTACTTCCAAGTTTTTTGGTGTTAGAAAGACGTGACTAAGTGTGGCTGCTGCTGTTCACCGAGGGGTATTTTTGGATTTCGATCCAATTCTGTTGGACAGGCGTCTTTTACTATCGCCACACTTGCAGCGGACAGAAGCCAAGAAGCAACTGCTGCAGAAACAGAATCCTCTTCTCACATTCGTATCAGGACCGGGGCATGCATACTTGGCAGGAGTAACACGTGAATGCTTAAATTGAGGAAAGCCCAGAGTCATATGTATCTCCCCGAGCCTGAATTCACTTACAGATTAATTAACCCTATACCCTCACTTACTATAGCTGCTTTAAAACCCTGAAAAACGAGAAAGTTAAAATAGAGCTTTCTAAACCAAACTACCAGGACATGCTTAACATCTTTTTCAAGCCTTCTGAAGCAAATAATGGTAACAACTGCTTGGACGCTTTTTTTCAGTATGAAAGTCCTTAATGAAAACTATCACATGAATAAAACTCACTTACTCTTCCCCTGCTCAAAAATTCTAGATAGTCTTAGGTCTCAAAAAGCTAGGCTTTCACATTTTAACAAGTATTTGTTTTCACATCAGGTTGACTGTCTCTACTTGATCCTTCAGTGACATATTAAACAGAAAGTATCAATCACTCCTGTGGCGAGTTGCTAATGTCACATTTAAGAATGTTGGGAGAAATAACACTTTCCTGTCCCCCCCCACCCCATACCAGATACTGAGCCTCATTTAAAAAAAAAAATGAAACCAAAAAAACCCAAACAGATTCCCAACAACCTGAGAAGCATCAGTTTCCTCGACAAAAGCGGGACATCTGAAAATAGACATCTTCCAGGCTAATGAAAAAACTTTGCTGTATAGCTCCAATATCAACAAATTATTTTCTCAGTCAATTCAATAAATACTACATGCATTTCAGCTCAGTGGTTGCTTGTCGTGGGAAGGACCTAAAATTACTCTACAAAAAGCCTGACACTTCAGATACAAGTTTTTAAAAGGAAGTAATACGTGGGCCTACAGTAATATTACCTTCTGAAGTGACAGTAATTCATGCTTTCATATCCCATATGGGGGATCATAACATCAAAGTTTACTTGTTTTTAGTGCTTTAATGTAAGTACATCCAACAACTTACTGTGCTGAATTACTGAAGTATTCTGTGATTATTTTTTTTCTCCGAAGAAATCAGGCTTTAAACAGATGAATTAGCGATGTAAAAAATGCAATGCAGAAATTAACATCTGAAAGTCTTACAAAATAATGAGTGAGCTTTGTCACCTTTCAGGAAAGACTATTTCTATTTTTAAAAAGTTCTGGAATATAAAATACATTCTCTTAAAATATTAAACAATGCATTCTCCTAACACTTTGTACCCTTTGCTTTTCTCATACTGTAAGACATGTTTGGAGAAGGGACTGTTGTCTTTGTATTCCCACCTAAGATAGTCACACACAAGATAGTCACCTGTTTTTACTGTTTATATAAATAAAGCCAAACATTTACATGTACTCCTTTAATCACATACCTATATTTTGTCTATTAAGACTATTAATTAAAATACAAATTGCAATTTAGTTAATGAACCAGAAAAAAATTTCCTCATTTATCTAAATACAGACTAAACTTGATTCTGACTGATGTAAGGGTTGAGCTTCTAAACTAACCCCAAAGAATTGGAAAATAAAGCATATATTTGGGAAAGAAAATTAATCATCACTGTTCACGTAATGACTACGTCTTAAAGACATGGATACTAAGGTCTTGTTTAGAAACACGGTTTTCTTCTGGAGGGCTTTTGAGCTACTAAGATTTAGCTTTTTGCCACCTTTACACTGTAAAACCAGTTCACTTTGGGAACAAAACGGTGGATAAAAATTGTTTTTGAAGTTTCTCCTTGCCTCCATATAGTGAGGTACACAGAGAACATCACACATGATAAAACTTTTATCAGAACTACTACTAAATCAACCAAGTTACACATGGTCAGCTTTCATTTCTAAAAAAAATCCTACTGATTTAGGTACCTTACTTCCAGGCACCAGAAAAATTCTAGTCCAGGGACAACTGTTGTATTTAACAGGAAATGTATAACAAGTGTCCTTCGCTTGAAAAGGTATACAACAAAAAAGTACAATTTCAGTAATCCAGCAGCAAACATTCACTGTAATTTTAACAATAAATAGTATCAACAGACTTTAGACACAGTTCGGAAAAGTCTTTTGGCAAATGCACATGCACTTCCCCTATTGATCAGGGATCTACTCCTAGTCTGTCAAAGCCACCTTAGCTACATAGACATGCTCCTTTTAAGGTGTCACATTCCTTCTGAACCTCCACAAAGTAACTGTAGGATAACTGCATACAGCAGAACAGGAATTCACTTCAGTTTTAGGAATCACAAAGCAAGCATTGCTGCTAGATGTCTTTATTTTCCTTTAACAAAAATACACAAAGGCACAAAATTCACTTATATCTTGCCATTATTGTACAGGTATAAATAGTGCTTTGTATTCAAGTACAATCAAGTGCAGAGACTTTCTATATTTTTATGTAAACACAAAACAGTTTTGTATGTACGTGCCTCTGGTTCATCTGCAATGCAAATACCAAAGGAGATGCCATTTATCTGAGTGCCATTTAACTGAATTCTGTCAAAAAGTTAGACAATGAATAACATTAACAACACTGTAATGACACTTCCATATGCTTAAGTCAGATGTCGGATGACACTTCAGCTTGTAAACATCTGTGTATTTAAAATGTACTTAACTAATTTTAACAGGGAAGCATTAAAAGTATCTTTAGTTCACTAGACCAAACTTCCTAGGTCAGTTGCTGCCAGTAATTGCTCTTATACGTGGCAGCTCAAGAGATGTCAAATTATAGGTCACCCTTAGCAAAGCTACACTAAGTTTTTAAATATGCAAACCCAACTATGGCTACAACTGTTAGACTTCAACCAACTATACATTCTGTGTGTTAACTTAAAGACACATGCTTAATTTACAATACCCACTTTTACACATAGCTTTGACATACTGTGGCAGTTGAGGCAGTTTAAGCTCAAGCGAGATTTTTAAGTTGTACCATTAAAAAAAAAGCTCACCTGAATAGTAACAACAGGCATGAACAAAGCTAAACACTAGCTACAGAAGGCACTTGAAGTACTTTATTCTGCTTTCATTAAAAATTCTTCACTTGGTTCAGCTGGAATAGACTCTGAAATAGAGTCTTCAGTTGTTGAAACGTTTTCTGCTTCTTCTTTTTCAACCTCTTCAGCTAGCTTATCATTTAGCTGCTCAGGACTTGGTGCTTTATCGTCTGTCTCATTTGTCTTAATCTGGGCCATATCTTCTTCAGATTCTGTGGAAAGAAAAATGATGAAATAACCATTTCCAGAAATGAAGAGGTAGCTAATATTCTTAAAAAGCAAATGAACCAACATTTTGTAATTGCACACAGGTTTTGACTAGTCACTGCATGAAGTTCTCAACCGCTAAAAACTATTTTATTTTTCTAACGAGAAGGTCACAGGTAAAACCTGTAAAATTTAAGAAAAAAGAAAATACTATGGAAAAGAGTTCAGATCCCACTATGAAAATATTCTGTATTTAATTTGTATATGTTCACCCTCAACAGAATCTTTCTAAGTTTGTTCAGTAATGTGAGACAGTGTCACAAATAAGACATGCTGACAATTCAGCTTTTTTGTGCCTGTTAATCGAAGTTTTACCAACATTCTATTTGGTGAAAACTACTTTAAACATAAGGAGCCAGATAATCAGGGGAAAAAAAAAAGATTATTCTAATCTAGTTCTCAACATCTCAAAAACCGCCAATGAAAATTACTGTGTATTCTCGCACTACCCACAGGAAGTGTAGGAAGGATACACAGGAGCATCTTTACTCTCAGTCTGGAATGGGAGTTTCTCTGATAATAGGCATATTTTGAAGATCAAAAATATTTACTGTTAAGCACTACCTCTAAAGTAGTAAATTCTAGCTTCGCAACAGGATTTCAGTAGCGTGTGAGAAGTGAGAATCACATTTTGAGGCAAGCATACGCACTGAAACACTGAACACCAAGCGTTGCACTGACACAGAGGTACTGTAGAAGACGACTACTGGTGGCAGTTTATTGACTAGTATTAGTTAACACTATACAGTATTAACGCACCCAATTAAACTGTTTGCATTAAAGACAAACAGTCTGCAAAACTGATGCAAAGTTACAGCTCAAAAATGTTAACCTTATCAAATGTTTGTCATTTCATATTTGTCAAAACACGCTGGGTGCCAAAGCAATCAGGCTGCTTAAAGACTGATATTCGCAGAACTCAAAACAGGGCTGAAAGTTTCGGAACCATTGCTCTGGCTTCTCGGTTCACGCCTGACAAGACCGGCTGCTGCACACCCTTGGTCCAGCAGACCTGGTACAACTGCCGTCTGTCACCAAGAACTCGAGACCCCTCTTCCCACACACAGCTCCATCCAGCCAATTCCAGGCTCCACTTCAGACTGCTCAGTGCAGCCCCGCTTCTCCATTTCTTCCTCTGACTTGATCTTCCATCTTAGCAAGTTTGCAGCTGACTTACCTCCTGATTCAGCTTCCTTCCCTGCTTTCTCAATTACAAGCTGTTCAACACCTGCCCTGGCTCCTTGTTCCAAAATTTCTCTGGAGCCATCTGTCAGGTGGTCAACACTCCTATTTCTGCCCAAGCAAACTGATGTTCCCAGTTTCTTTCCAGACTATCCCACTCTCCGTTCCTGCTCTTCAATTTCCATCTTGATCCCATCCCAGCCTGTGCTCAATCTTCATCTCCCAACTGTCAGTTTTCTTTCTGTCTCATCTCTGCATTTTTTCTTCAGCTTCAAATTCTATGAATAAGTTTGTGCCTTTTCCTGCTACAATCCCTCCACACTTGAGTTACATTCCTTCTTTATCACTGCCATTCAGGCTCAAGTCAAAGAAAGTATAGAACGTGAGGAAGAAAACTCCGTGCCCTCAACTCATTTGTGGCATAGCCCAACTATTATTTATTTACAGAGTTTCAGTCCTGTACTTCTCAACTGAACGATGCTTAGCACTCCACAAAAGTGACTTGTTCTTAGTCTAATCGAGGTAAAGAAACTTTTCATTCAGTCTGATCAGGAGGATGCTGAGCACCTAAAACATGTTTGAAGGCAGCCCCAGGGACAATCAGCCACTAGTAGAAGCAAGCAGAAGCTTCTAATTAAAAGGAGAAAACCTGATCAAGCGCACATTCTAGCTATTTATATTCAAAGGAACGGGAGAAGGATGCTGCTTTCATTTTTATATTCTACTAAAAGGTATGGAGACACTGCTGCTCTTAAGAAAAAGTTGTCAGGTGTTATATGACTTCCCTTCACCTTGCTTTTGATTAAACTTGGTGAAACTTTTGAAACTCTCCAGAATATACAGTTAAAACAAACTAATTTTGCTCTAATAATTAAGTCTGACAAAATTATAAGGAACTTTATGAAGAGGAGGTCCTTTAAATAAGTAGTCAGGGAAATCATAGTAAGTGATGCTACTAACTCCAACTATAAACATGACCACCCTTCATTAAACATATACAGTGATTCCATTTTAAATATGCCAATTAACAGAAAGCTTGCCTAAAGTCAACTTGATCTCAGTATTGCATGATTTAAGTTACTGTAAGAGCAGTATCTAACAACAGAAAGCTCTGACCATAGACTTAAAAAGATGACAAAAGAAAATTAGTGTCCTTGATGATTAATACTTAATCCATGATTTAACTGAAGAATGTAGCTACACATACATGATCTCGACAGCAAACAGATGCTGGCTTGAGGCAAAATTAAGAGCTGTATCAATACAACTTTTAAAAACCTGCTCCTGGCTACAGCAGTTCTTCCCCTCCACCCCCCCCATTCCTGCTTAATGCTCAGTACTTAGAAAGCACATGTACTTCACGTTGTAAGTGGTCAGCTACCCATCTTCTTGTTGCAGAGAATATTTTACTGCGTAACCGTTGAAATCACAATACTGCATCACTATTAAATTGATTTATGTCTGTTATGCAGGAATTCACAAAAAAAATGTTATAATTGCAGTAAAATATAGCTAATGTACTTTCAAGACCTTTGGGGCAAGTTTTCTTCACTACTGTAGCTCCCCATTAGGACAGATTTTTCACACAGTGCCATGTGTCTCAAATATCTTTAAGGAACATGTGCTTCACAGTAGTCTGCCTTCATGGCTTTGATATCACAAAAAGCTATTGTGAAGCTTTTGAAAAATCCACCCAATAACACCACAGCATTTGATTCCCTGTACCCCTGACATCCTACCAAGCAAACCTGAATTGTGGTAGACTAGAAACGTAATGCATTTTTCAACAAAAATAACTTGCTTACAAGTCATTAAACTCAAGGTAAGTTGACCTACATCTGCTTGAGAAATCACTGAATTCTAGCCATATTAGCTGAACTAAGGAAAGAGCACAGTAGGCAGAAACTCACATCTTCGCAAAGAAACAACGGCTTACAAAAATATAGTGGGCTCATGCTGTCCTATGAAAGCAGAGCATATTTGGTAAAAAGGCAAGCCAAATCTCCAAAACAGAACATGCCTCCAGTCCAGGGTTTGGAGTTTTTTTAATTAAAAAAAACATCCTAAACTCAGACCATTCTGACCACAACAAATACTCGAGCTTACTTCTTAGTCCTTTGTCCTCAACCAGTTTTATTCCTATATCAAGTTTCTGCTTCATCCGAAACACTTGCCCAAAGCCAAGCTCTACTTCTGGCAGAACTCATAAATAAGCACGCACTTGAAGCGGCTTTATTTCTAGAGGACTGCAGTACCATGAATCCTTCTGTTCAACAACAGACCAAGTTTCTGCATCTACCTTTAAAATGGAAGTCCTTTCAAACATACGAGCAATTGCTATATTCCAAGAATCCTTAAAAGTGACAGAGTATTATAAATATTATCATAAAATGTTTCATGAGGATGGTCAAGAAGTGTCATAAAAATTTTAACTAGGAAGGATTTTAATTAGGAAGTTGTCTCCATAAAGTGCTGACCACCATGGCGAAATCTGAAGTTCAAAGGCATCTGAGCAAAAAACTCTGAATATCAGCACCAGATAGTCACCAACCACTGAGGCAGTCAAATTTTGTTTAAACCTTCGAAAGTTTGCTAAATGCTAAACCTGGACCAGGAACGCAGCAAATGCAGGCAAGGCCAAATTAATCGAGAGGATAAAAGTGGTTCCTGTTGGCTTTTTCAGTATGATCCAAACAATAGTTTTTTGTTTTGTTTTTTAAGAGAAGTACGTAAGAGAACAGACTAGCTTTGATGAAAAAAATTCAAGACTGAGGCATTTAAGAAAAAGGCAAGAACAGAACTGGAGTATATTGCTTCATTCTGGTACTAAGACTTGCCAAGTTACTCTGCCGAACAGGGAAGAGTGACGTTTGTGCCAGTAATCTGCATCAGATTGACAGCTGATGACTCCGTATTTCCAGAGGATTAAAAATCCAAGGTTCAGGGCCAACAGCACTCCCCACAACCATTCTCAGATCTCTTATCCACAGGAGTTGCATGTAACATGCTTGTCACTGCACAAGCACACAACTGGAAAAAAGACTCAGCTTCATGCTCTACTCATTAGTAAAAGTAGCTGACTGGTAAAAGAAGTATTTATAGCACTTCTGTATCACATTAGCTTGCAGTTTCTTCGAGCTATGCAGCTACAGTTTAAATGAGTTACAGATAAGAGCTGGATCTCCCTGTGCTGTCAACATTGTGGTGAAGTTGGTTTCCTGATGTTAATGTTTGTCTACAGCTGTAAGTGAAGATATTCTCTATGCTTGCTATGACAGCAGCTATATTACCATACTGAACGAAAGCCTTCCCCAGAGCTATGCCTCAATGATAGTTTCATACCTTAAACTTACAACCAAGGAATAAGTTCATTTATTAATAAAGCCCAACTACCGGTAAGCAGTTATGTTTCAAATTAGGGTTCTGATGGAAAAAGTGATTTACTGAAAATGATATTTTCTCATTCATAAGAGATTACTTTGTGGCAAGTCGCAGGCAGTTAATGCACAGTGACAAACTGATAGGGTAGCCCCGGCCTCTTCTACATCAACAAGACATTTCTCAGATATTAGTTATGTAAAATATTAACACATACTTTATTTCTGGCTGCTTACTAATTATCGAAAAAGAATAGTTTGTATCATCTCAGAGATGAAATATTTAGAAAAGATCAGATATTTAAGCTAGATAAACCGAAAAGTCAGTGTGCCAGTTATTTCTTGTGCCTCTTCTGGAGAATTTCACTATATACTTCCTAGCAGGTAAAGAAAATCAGGGAACGAACTCCACAGTGGTTTCCTTTATCATTGTTTTTAAATAAAGCAACACATTAACACAAGACCCCACGAACAAAAAACAAGCCATTTTCAGTGTTAAAGGTAAATTGGTAAAGTCACATTTACTGCAATAAAACCATCCTATTTTTATCCTGAAATACTTGATAAAATTCTGCTTTCAGAAAAGCAAGAGTTATTTTGCAGAATTTTCATTCCTACATCTCAAGTGCCTCACAAAAATATCACACCAATTCTTAAGGGTTTATATTTTTCACAACACCTATAAACTGACTCAGTAGCTCAGACCCATTAAAGGCATAGTTTGATAAGCATTTTCTTCAATGGTAATACCAGCTTAATTAGCATCCCCCCTCTCCCAAAACCTCCAAGAACCTGCAGTTATGGATAATACTCAGAAGCCTTCAAGGCACGCACCTCCAAGAGCTGAGTATCATCTTTAAGGGCTTCCCCATTTGATCCATACAGAGGAAACAAAGCAGAGTTTTGAAGACGCCAGTAAAAAACTATGTCTTTTTTTTGTAAGAATCTTCTATTTTTAAAAGTAGCCAAGAAGCTACTAACCTACCTTCCACTCACAGAAAAGATCATTAGATCATTTGAGGGCAAAGATGACATTTACATCGTCTTAGCTTCATGCATCTGACTTCAGTCTTTCTTTCATGCTAGTAATGGCCCTTTTAATGAAGGAAGAGCGCACTATGGCACAGGAAAAAAGAAACCAAGTTTTTCCTATAATGCACCTGCATCAGACCACACCCAGAGATGGCTACAGTTAGATATGACTTTCCTACCCGTCTCATGCAGCCTTTTCATGCCAGAAGTAGAGGACAATGCCATTCTGTGCACCCTGTTAAAGATAATCAAGCAGAAACATTCCTTCTGTTACACTCTGACAGTTTCCCACAGCTGGTGTGTTTCTAGCCCGAATCTCAGGGCTGGTATACTGTTTGGTAACTTGTCCCCCAAGATCCGTGTTTAAACTCATGGAAGATCCCATCAAGTACTCAATAGCACATCTAACTGGAGATTCTCTGGTTTGAAACTGTAATTTCTGTAGTCTCTTAAAACACTGCATCTTCCTGTTGGCTGTACACCAGATGCCTACTGTATCTGCAGACTATAAAATGTCTCAAAAGGAACTACGTTAAATTAAAATTGACAATTTGTCTTTGAACTCCTTGATTTTAAACAAGGCAGTTTTACTAGATTTTCCTGCCCTGAGGAAAACAGCAAAAGGAACAAAGGCAGAAATTCCAACACACCTCTATCAAATGACCTGCTGAACACAGTGAAAGTTAACCACTTCGGCACATATTCCCTTCTTAACAATTTCTGTAATGCACAGTGCTATGTTTCTATCCGTTTATCGCTAACATTAGAGTGAAAAATTTTATTATGCCACCATTTACATGAGACACATTGCTCAACGTGAAGAAATTTTAGGGTTCAGGACAGAAGACAAGTATCAACAAGCTAAGCTAGAAGCAAGGACAAGGAGCATTGAAAAAAATACAAACTGCACCCACTATGAAGTTACAATAAAATAGAACAGACTATTTCAATTGCAAGGGACCAATAACAATCATCTAGTCCAACTGCCTGACCAATTCAGGGCTGACCAAAAGTTAAATTGCGTTAAGGGCATTGTCCAAATGCCTCTTAAACACCAACAGACTTAACGGCATCAACCACCTCTCTAGGAAGCCTGTTCCAGTGTTTGAGTTCTTCAGTTGTTCTTGTTCTTATAAAAAACTCGTGTAGACAGAGATCTAGATAGCGGGGGAGAGGATTTCATTAGACATTAAAAAAAAGAGCAGACTTCATGAGATTAGTGCATACCTTCTGTCTTTTGAGTCTCCTGGGTTTTTCTCTCTCTAGGTTCTAGAGGCTCAGTTTCAGATCGCAATTCTGTAGATTGCTTTTTTTCAAAGCTGAAGTCTGGAAGCCGTGGAGCCCGAGGTCTAGTTTTTCTCGCAGGATTCAGGAAAAAGCAGTAGGCACACCTAAATGCTACACAAAAGCACACCCAATAAGTAACCTCACTAATTAATTTCACATTTCGCCTTTATTCCTGTGCTATATTCCGACTGTCCAAAATATTAAAAACGGAGAATTAAATAAGCGACTACCAGTACTTGAGAGCACCTCCATCAGATTTACACAAGCTGTTCCTATAGCTCCATTTTTAACTTCAGCTGACGTTTGCTGCTTAAAAACCTGTTTCCTTTCATCTCTGCTTTACTTACAAGTACTGCCCACCACTGTGAAAGATTTGACCACAATGAACAAAATAATGCAAGTCAGTACCACAAGATGTTGCCACACAGTGTTGTTCTATCCTTTCCTATAAAATATTCGGTTGGCAGATGATTTTTTTTTTTTCCCCTCCTTAAGATGCCACTTTCCACATCGTTTGAATAAGGAGATGCTATGGATTCTGCAAGGTATGTCTCACGCTGCTTTTTGAGGAGCATTCTGCTCCAGTGGTGCTTAATTAAGAAAAGGCAGTTTTGTTGTGGAGAAGTCCTGGACACCACTTAATAACTAAAAGCATATTTCCGCCCCCCCCAAACAAAGGAGGAAGTGGCAATTTCTTGCACAGTTGAATTGTGAACTCATTGGAGCTAAGGTGACATATAGACTACATTATCTTTGGTTCCACAGAAGATGTTCAGCTTATTCTTACAATGCCGTATATTTACTCATAAAATTAAGCAAAACAAAATGAAATATATTTATCTAAGATTCCCTCATTTCTTAGCATCGGGCTTACACTTGCGGTAGAAAGGAGGCAAAATAAAACATCTGTGTTCAATAAGAGCTCTGTCTGTCTTAAGTTATTGTCAGCCATAAATTCACATATAGCCCCCTAGGGCTTGTTCCCACTCTTTTTCCGATACCTCCCCAAGATCTTCTTGCCAAAGCAAAATTTTGTTTAAGTTCTGGTAAAAGAGACACACTTCAATGTCAGATAGTTTCCCAATATAAAACGCTTCCGAGAACCATTCATAGCCAGTAGCAATTCTCAGGGATATATTGGAGGAGGCTTATTTCTACTGCATAGTTTTCTACACATAAAATCCTTGGCCCGAAGGTTGCAATAAAGTACTTCTCTAAGTCTCGACGTGAATCTTAAGATACAGAGTAGTAAGTTACCATAAAACTGTTCCTGTATGAAGTGGCATTTCACAGTGTCAGTTAAGTACTTAACTGCAACCAAAATGAAGTATGACGCATGTTAGTTATGGAACATAAACCAACTACTACAGATTCTACCACAGATTAGCTCTTACCTATGTATTCAAACTCCTCCTTCAAAGCCATACCATTGTGAGAAAAACATTGCTGACATATAAGGGCGTACCTAGGAAACACAAATAATATAATTACATACCTTTAAGTAATAAGACACTGAAGTGAGATGCATTTTACCCTAGATATTGACTAATAGCTTAGATATTTACTCTTTAAAGGTGATTTCCACAGTGAAATTGTTATCCTTTAATGCAAACTGAATCTGTGTATTAAATAATAGTTTTTAAAGTTTGTTTAAAAACAGTGACGTATTCTTAGCTACAATTTAATCTTCGTGGTTCAACATACTTTTAATATCACCATTGTCAGACAATAACATGCAGATTAAGTTCATATTTCATAAGAATACAGTCAATATGAAAAGCGATCATGGTTAACGTGGAAGTTCTGATACGTTTCAACAGTTCTGAAGGCAATCTGAAAGCATTATAATAGTAATAAAACTGAAATGCTAAGATAATCAAATTATTTTTGTTTTTTAGTTCAAAATATAACTCATTCGCCCACTTGAGCACAGACTTTTCTCGTTGTATCACATGGCTAATACCACCCAAAGTGGAGGTTAATTTTGTCAAAATGCTACCATTTTTCCTAGAGAGTCTTCAGGTGAAGCACCTGAAAAAGCACCTGAGAAAGGGCCATTTCATTATGAAAACTTCAAACAAATTAATTTGCAATTCTTTTCACCTTGACACGTCTGGCTTCCTACCTCTTAAGTGTTTAGGTACTTCCTTTAGCATTATTTTACCTGTTCTGAGGACCATCGCCAACCAAATATTCAATAACTCTATCCACAACTCCTCTTTCTCGAGGAAGAATAGGTCTTGCTAAAGGAGGGCCTGGAGGATGAAGACCTAGGAAGACACGAACTCTGTCAAAATTACTTTCAACTATATTATATATAACATGATATTTCACTGTGTATGCTACTGTAATAAAATAATTGCACCTACATAATATACGTGGCCATATTTCTTAGTCCTCTAGGAAAAATGCAAGACTTTTAAACCCACAATAGTTGAAAGTTCCTCTTCTGCTCCTTTAGCTTATAATCTTATTAAATCACTCTACTTTTACACCTTTGACATGTAATTAAATTTATAACTTCTAAAGAACTTAAGGCATCAGTAGTATTTAATGATTACTCACAAATAGAGTCTTTTTAAGCAAAGAGAACCTTCTTATTTGAGTTTTCTTCATATTCTCTCAACTCTGCATATTCAACACTTCAAGTTTACACCAATAAATCTTGTAAAATCAATTGCAACAACAGAAGAACTAAAGATGCTATCAAAGAAGTGCCCACTGGTTTCTGTGTAATTACTATACCCCACGAGCATGCCCTCATTGTGTGCACTCAGTCTACACGTTAAACCTGTCTAGCCATTTGGCACTTTGGTAATCCCACGTTCAGTGGAAAGTTTGACACTTTCAGATTTTTTTTGCTTAGCCAAAGAAGCCAGAAGGCCACTATTAAGAACCTATTTTTCATATCCCATGTGTTTAACAAACTACTACCAGACTAAAACTCCATTAAGAACAGGTTACAGCAATAGTTGGTACCACCTTTTTCACCTCTGTTTACATATGGCAGTTAAAGTAGACCAGTGGCACAGACTTGTCTTTCCACAAAGTTTTAAGACTTCTGATCTCTCATACAAGACCACTGCAAGCTGCCAATTTCCATTTATGCAACTTTGAGTTCTTATTTCTACCTTCCTTTCCAGCCGTAAAACAGAAGATGCTAGGCATAATGAGCAAAACACTGCTTGGTAAGAAACTAAGTCTAATTCATTCAGACGTGGCCATTCAAATAACTAAGTATCTGAAATTTCTTCCCAAGGCCATGCTCCTGGCCAAGAGACATTTTACACGAGGACAGGAGGTATTAAGTTACAGTACTTTCAAACAGATACTAGACAGTCTTGAATGCAAGATCATTAATTGAGCACCTGGGGTGGGGGGGAAGACTTAAAATGTATTTCCGTAAGACCTTTATGAATTACATTCAAAGGCCACAAAAAAAGGATGTTTGAGTAGGACAACGAACCAGCCCTTTTCAAAACTCCGAAACTGGGACAAAGAGGTACAGCTTCAAGCCACCTGAAGACAAATTTATGAAACCTGACAGATAAGACTCAGCTTAACCTAATGACAAAATTACTTGTAATAACGCAAAAGTCTTAATCAAGCTCAAGATGGTTAAGATTAGACAGAAAAAAATTCAACTAACATTAGCAGGTTTTGTACTGAGATGAGCATATGGTAGTCTGAAGCTGCGTTACAACTAAGTATATTTCGTTCTTAGGAGTAAAATTCTCAAGGTACAAAAAGTGACTAGTGTTTCCTCAGGGAGAAGTTCGGGCTTGTAGCTGTTCCTGCTATAACAGTAAAAACAGATATACAACAGGAATAGCTTAAAACAAAGGCTTTTAGTGACCACAGATTCAGCCTTCAAGTCTCTTTTCAACTCACTGTATGCACCCAGTACTTTTCTTGGGAAAGAATCCTCCATAATGCCCAATAAAAAAAAAAAAAAAGAGGAAGCTAAAGGGTATAACAAACTAAACCCACTGTCTGAAGAGGCAAAAGGGTAAAACAAACTAAAGCCATTGCCTGAAGACGTAAAAAAGATTTTTAAAAAATTCCAAATGAAGGATGACAAAGCGAGCAGAGTTTGTTAGCAAGCTGAACTAATCCAGAAGGACATTTGTTAGCAAGTTGAACTAATTCAGAAGGACATTTAATTGAAAGATACTATGGGGGGAAAAAAAAAAGGAAAAAAGGAAAAGCATTGGATTTCAAGCTTCTCAGAAGACAGATTTAGCTTTCTTGTAGCATCTTAGCTGGGAATAGCACCAGGACACGCACAAAGTCATAGCTTCCAACACAACTCATACTCTTTCATAAACATATGAGCAGAAGTAACATTTACCCCTTAAGTAGAGTATACACAGGCAAAGACAACACAGCGAGTCTTACTATTTGATAAGCTGATCCAAGATGGGCTTTAAGTTTAGATACAGCATTAAATGTATCTCAAGCCTCCTACCTTTTAACATTCACAGATTGGAGCAACAAAGGAAAAACAGTAACTTATGGCAGAATGTGCTACATTGTGGTAAACCTCAAGATGAATGCCATGTACAGCTACCCTCCATCCTCTTTGGCAAACATTGTAGGGATCAAACATTTTCAGCTGTGCCCTCTGGAAGTGCTACACATAGCATTAAACTAATCTTGCCATTAAGGCTGCAACATTTCTAACAGCACAGCCTTCCAAAACACCTCTCATCAATACTGGATAATTGAGCTAAATGGATTCTCCTAATCTTTACAAGCACAATAAAGTTTGATCAGAAAATACTGCCATTTACAACCCTTCAAGAAGCACAAAGTAGTTTCATGCTCAACACAAGTGTTTTTAAAATAACCCTAATTTTCACAAACAAGAGAACCAAATTCAGGAGATACCAAACAGTGAACACACTCCCAACTTACTCCTGCATTCTCTCAACAAGCAGGAACACAGACTAACAAAACTCTCACACCAGCAAGGCAGAAGAAATTCAGTGCAACATCAACTGGACCTAATGCTTCATTTTATAGATTCTGAAAAGGCCGTCTGGAGAAGAATTCAGGCAGAATGCATTTCCTAAAGCTTCACAAAAGCCTGAAAGACCCCATACTTCCATTAAAAGAGTGAACTGACAACATCTAACATAGGTGTGAAGTAAAGATCTGGAGCACTGATATAATCTGCAATAAAATTAAAACTCCAGAACATAATTTTGGGAATACCTAGCTAACACTCAAACATGTATTTAGCCCTATATTCAAAAGGCCAAGTTTTCATATGACCTGCATATCACCAATGTATGAAAAGTTTCTAGAAGCTAATGAACAAGGTGAAAATTAAATAGAGTTACCTAGAAGGAAACATCACAACACGCTCCAAGAACAACTTCAATTACTTGCTTACTAATAACTCAACCTAACAATCTTAGTTCTCATGCTGTTATGGACACCAGTAATTAATATAAACATCAAAAGCAATCATTGTAGAAAGACTGGTCATTTCTGCAAAGCTTGGCAAACTCTCAACTACCTGCTGGTTATTAATTTTCAAACATATGGGAGCTCTGTGGTAATACACATTAAATTGATTCTCCTCTACAAAATATAATGAAAATGAATTATTAATCTTCTCTAAAGTAGAGATAATTAAGGCTATTCATATTTGTTGCAAGCCGGGCATAAACTTACATGCAATGATATTACTCTTATAGATACTGAATTTACATACTTTTCACTATAGCTACATGACGGAGATTTTATATGCCCGGAAGGTTTGGGGAAACTCAAGAGAATACAAGACTTCCACATTAACTGACAACTGCAATGGCTTCCATTGCTATCTACAAGAAAGTAATATGTTTGGTCAAAATACCAGTTATTAGTGAAAATAAAATAATCTATGTGCCTATAAAACATTATCACAAAAAATTACATTAAATATTTTAATTAACAGGCTTGGCAACTGTCCTTTCAAACAAGTCCATTAATTTTTTTTCTTTCTTCCTTTAAACCATTTCTGCAGTAAAAGCTGAATTTCATCCAGCTTATTCAGTGTGCCTGAATCTTCCCCTAAAACTATTCTATAGCTGATATTATTTTATTATATAGCCAGCTTCTTAAACAAGATGAAGCATGCAATTTTAAACTCATTAAGGAATTTTCAGTAAGCAGGTTTCCATAAACATTTTGATTTGTAACCAAATAACCCATTTCCTGGTGCAAGATGATGATTTCGGGTACTTCAAGACTTACTAATAACCTGTCTTCACAGTTCACTTCAGAGATAAAAACAAATTTGGCAGTTTCATAATACAGGTAAACCACTGATAACAAAAAGTAAGGCTTAATGAACTCTGAGAAGTGAGAGATCACAACTTTTCATGATAAGTTTATACCGCTACACTAAACAATACAAACAATACAAAACATTCAGCTGTCAAAGATCATCCATTAAGAGACCGGGTGTCAATGTATTATGTATAGTTCTACTTTTAGATTGTATCACGGAAGTGAGTAAGCAAGGACATACAGTTTATAAGAGTTAAGTAACTTGAAGTTAAAAATCAGGAACACAAGGCAGAGAAAAACCTTCTTGATCACTGTATAAAGAGCAAAGAACGACTCCACACTACGGTGGTGCTCAGAGGATTCTCGGCAAGTTGCATCCCTCCTATTTTCAAGGCAGCATTACGTCTCCTTTCTTGCCTTGTGAACCAATTTGCCAGACGTCCTACAACAAATGAAAGGCCTGACACTAACCCGTACACAGATTTACCCTCTGTAAGGAGAATGAGAACAACACCTCCACCCCAAAACTCTCAAGTTTTGCTATCCCTCTCTATAGAATTTAGTTCATGTTCAATTTAATAAAGTCCAACCCATCTAACACCCAGCCAGAAATCAATGAAAACACATTTTCAGGATATGAAACCAAATTTTTAAGGAGCACTCATTCCTACCAGGTTTCAATCTGTTTCTAAACTTTTGACTCTTGCACCAAAATAACAATGCGATTTTAGAAGAATTCAGCTACCACATAGACTATTTTTCTGGTGTATTTGGTATTTTGCACTTTAATCTATGAGTATAGATTGCATGACTATGCCTCCTAGAGTAAAAATTTAAATAAATGTCAAGATGCATGTTAAAAAATATGTGCAGGGTTTAGTGAGAAACATGAATGTATTCTGAAAGTGTTCTCCTCTGTACCTGATTTATATAAGTGTAGAGCTCTTCTAAACTAAGAACATAAAAAGGTATGCTATATTGTTGACTACAGAATACTGCAAAGTTTTATTGCCATTTAAACAAAGAAGCCATAACAGTTAAATGAGCTCAGGCAATAGGTTTCAGCATCAAAAGGTGCCAGCTGTAAAGAGTTATGGCTAATTGAATATGGAACTCCTGCTTAATCAGATAACTGCTCTGCTATTTCCAAATGAAATGCCATTTCCATACTGTCTGAAAATGGCCTATTTTATTGGTAACCAGAGAAAACAATATAAACTGTAAATAACATTAAGTGTTCTGTTTACCCATTCCAGGCACTGAAGTAGCAGGGGATCCAGGGCGTCTCGGCGACTGTAAGGATGGCACCACAGTTCTTTCTGGGGGTCCGCTCAGAGCCGATGCGTCTCTCTGCAGATTAGGAGATGCTGGAACCGGTGATTTTGGAGAGCCTTGTTTAGGAGCCGCAGGTGGGGGCATAGCAGCATTTCTTTGAGCTGTGGTCCTCTGACGAATTTCTGGCAAGCACATGTGCATACTGAATTTAACACCTAGCATTATAAGCAAGCGATTCGTAAGAGTACATTAACATCGCTATTCCAATCAACAAATCACAGAGTCAAACAAAACCGGAAAGGTCTGTAACTAAAGGTAACCAGCTGCCTGGCTGAGCATGCCAAAGAAATAAACCCCACACAGAATACTGTATTTTAATAGCAATAATTATTAACTGTTAAATACTTAGGGCAAAATTCTTCTAGAAAAAAATTAGCAGATATCTACCTCACGATTCTGTTCTCTACAGCAGAATGCTGGAGATATGAAGAGCTAGATTCATTAACATGATTAACAAGTGACAGCTTCGTCTCTAAAAGGTACACCCCAAGAATACCGACATATAAGGCTATAGTACCCTACATAATTAGTATCTAGCACCCACATTTGTTTGAACAAGCTTGCTTGTCTTCCTTCACAACAACTGGAGTTTAACATTAGAACTGGACTTGAAATTCATCTCGAGTTTCAAGATTAGAGAGATTTTATCTGCTGACTTTGTGTGCCAGGCTGGAAGCTATTAAATCCTTAGCAGGCAGTTCACAGGTCCACTGGCGACCAGCCACGGGGAGACGGGGCGTGCTGAAGTCTGAAGGAACGATCCTCGTCCTCCAAAGTACGCCGCTACCACGCTAAGCTTCCGTATGGGCTGGAGGAGGCGGGAAGCGTGCGACATCAGCTTACACTAGCTAAGAAAGAGCTGCTATCGCTGGAGTACCAGGTCAAACACAAAAGTTCTGTTGGAAAACCGCCAACGGCTAGTGCCACGAAATTGCAACACACATAGGCTACGTCCGTGCCTACTTATCTGTACACATAAATAGGATTAATATACACCTGAAGAAAGAATAAAAGACTCCTTGGTACCTTCAGTTAGAAGACCACAACAGCACAAAGTCTTATTAAAAAGACACCCAGTTCAGTTTCCTACAGAAAAGAACAAATTACTAGTTTTCTCCCCTGCCACACCTTCCTGTGCATGACCGCATTACTTCACACAACTTTATCCTCCAACTTAGATCACCCAACGAGGTTGAAGATTCTGTATTTTAACTTGGTTTTAGCAAGTAAAGTTTGTCCCCTCACTATTTAAGCTGTTCAGAATCTGGAAACCAGGATAAATTGGTGATGTAGTTGCAGAAATTCCTGTAAGGTTTCCTTGGTGACTTGTTTCTATTTTGAAAACTGCTCCTATGTTGAAAGTTTTATTTTACTGAAGAATTCACTTGTGATGAACCTCACCATTGACATTTCTTTGAGAGGTTTTTGTGAGAGACATTAGTAGTAACCTTTGAAGTCTAAATACACTAGAATAATTGCACCATCCTCTCCATGCCGTCTGACCAACAGGCATGACTCATCTACAAACAATATATTGATTCTGCCCTATGATTTATTTATCCGTATGTTCAAGTTTGTGTTATATTCCACTCATGTACTAGTTCAAAAAAAAAAACGCTAAAGGTCTGCAATTTCCCAACTCTTCTTAGCTCCACAGATCTTTAAAAAAAAAGAGTGATAAAAAGGAAGCCTAACTCCACTTGTTCCAAGGTCATTTTAAGTATCTACAAAAAAAAAATTTTAATCCACTGCTAAGATTTTCTTCATTCTTTTTCATTAAAAAGTCTGCTTTATTATGTTTTTACATATAAAAATGTCAAATATCATGACTAATTTCTACATACGGATGTTGCTTCTGCATTTTGAAGGCTGTCTTCCTATATCATGTGGTTTGAGCATGTCAGTTTTGGTTGCTTAACAGCTCTGAGTCAGTTTTGATAGGTAACAGATATATCCATGTTTATTCTGAGCCCATAATACACTATTTCTAAGCAATTTCCATGCTACCTGCAAGAGCTTTGCCCCTTTTGCCTGTTCTTTTTGAGGGGACATTTTTGGCAAGCCTCCTTTAAAGAGGTTTTCAATTGTTAAAAAGTTATTGCTACATTAATGACTCTCTCCCTGTATTTTTGCTCCTACAATGATGCTGAACTCTAGTACTTTACAGTCAGTATTAGACACACGCTTCAGTATTTTTAGTCTCATTACAGAGGTAAGGATGCAAGACTCATTGCCAGTTTCCACAAAGGGGTATCAGGTTACTCACAAGACTTTTGGGTTCACCCCCCCCTCCACTTAGAAGTTCATTTGGCTTTCACTCTATTCTCATTTCATGCTTAAGAGAACTTGCCAACACTCTGCTGCTCCCCAAGTAAGAGAAGTTACCAGAAAAATCTACATAATGAGAAAGTGAGAAATGCTCTTCTTGGCAAGACCAACAGTCCATCCATCCCAGTATTTCATCTCTTAGAGTGGTTGTACATGTTATTTAATGACACCACACAAACCTGAATGCGTTCTGTTGCCTACATTTCTGATACCACCCCCATAAACTCATTGTCAGGGACATTAAAGAGTACAGCCCTGTAATCATTTTAGTACCGCATATGGACCCTGTTGCCCATTAACAACTCTAACTCCTTTTAAACCTGCTGTCCGCTTCCACAATAACAGCCCTAATACTCTTCTGCAGTAACTGGATACAATCTATTTACTTTTTAAACTGCCTTATGTTGAGATGCAATGTGTTAGTAACCAGCCTCTTGCAAAGCTGCAAATTTCCGTAACTCAGGTTCCACAAGTTAGCTGAGTAACGTGTCCGGCAGGTCTCAACACTAACAAAATATACAGGTACTGCTGATGTAGTTTTAATGAAGTTTTGCAGTTTTCCAAGGTTTTTTCTCCCCTGAATGGTTTTTGTGCATCTGCAAACCAACCATACGAAGACCAAAGACCAATAAATAACTTAAAAATAGAATTTTTATTCTTCAAGCACACTAGAGTCCAAATTGTGCAGTTACTGGCACTGAACAATACAGATACATAAGCAGACACATTACTTAACAGGGCTGCTACTCACAACTGATGATTCAGTATGATCTCTTGAAGAATATTAAGATATTCCCAGTGGTGAGACAGCTGTATCTTTCATGTTTACAAGCATAAATATTTTACTTCTCCCTCACTTTAAAACTCCTTGATTTTGGTAGAGAAGAATACATCATTTTGAAAGAGGTAGAGCACAATGCAGGTCAATATATAGTTGGCATAACTTCTTGGGTTTAGTGGCAAAGACCAACCAAGAATTTTCTTTCTTCTTCCTCATACCTGTACCCATCCCACTGCTTGCAACCATCTGTTATTGCATTTTTTTTAATTCAGGTCATGGAGTGATCTCATTCAAATTACAGCCCTGATAACAGTTGTATTCGCACAATAATACATTGACAACAGGATATGGTTGATAAATATTTATTCCACTGCCAATATATACTTACCCTATTATTTTTTTTTATACAGCCCAAGTACTGAATAACTATATGCTCATTAACTCTACCCCTCAAAGCCTTTCTGAATAGATTGCACCTAAATTTTCAAATTACTTTCCTTCTGGATTTCCAGGTGCTTTCTTAGGCCAAACTCAAATTCACACGAATCACCTGTTAAAACTAAAATTATTTAAGAAGTGCATGCCAAAACCACAAAAATCGCAAAAAGAGCTAAATACATATGAAAATTGGGGCACTACCAGTTGTTTTTCTGAGAACAAACTATTACGTAATGCTGATTAAATCTTTGTACTAACTAGAATGATGCACAAGTTTCCATTTCAAGTCAAAAACATACCAACTAACTAACCTTTCATCAGCTGTCTCACACACAACATTGTCCAATATGATCATACCCTGGTCATTATTTACCCTCTTTTCAAAAAGACTCAATTACAGAGCTCAAGATAATGAGTTCTGCTGCCTGGCTAGTTTGTGTCCAAAGTTAGCAAAGAGAAGATCAAGGAAGCTTTAATGTTAACTTGTTAAGAGATATCTTACTATTCCCAGTCACTATAATTCTACCACATATTCCATAACACCAAATTACACCACAACCACATTAAGGTGTCATCTAGTCACAGTAAGTTATGTGCTGCACAGAACAGAAGGTAATATTTGGTGTGAACAGCAATAAACTATTTAATTTTTTTTAAGCTAGAAATTGAAATAATTACCGCACATACCAAGAACAGGTTACTTAGAAAGTAAGTCTCCACAATTTCAGAAGCTAAAGCTAAACACGGCGTGTCCCTCCTGAACTATAATGCATCTACAAGGTACAACAGTCTGAATACCCACTTTTATGTGGACAAAAAGCAGCACCAATTCTAAATTCAATGTGTTAGGGGATAGATTGGAAAAAAAGAGGGAAAAAAAGGAAGTTGTGCTCTATATGAACAAAATTATATAGAATCATAGAATCATTTAGGTTGGAAAAGACCCTTAAGATCATCGAATCCAACCAGAAACCATGATAACTTACAAAATTTATTTTCCAAATAAAATAAATTGCTAACTTTAATGTGGATGCACCCAAATAAATTGACTGATGCTTGAATCGGAAGTGTACTTTACATTTTCTCAATTGCGTCCCCACTTAGAGGTCTCACACCACAACACAGTCTCAGAGAGCAGCACTTAGATACATCTCAAATGAACCTAAACTGAAAGATGCCCTCCACCAGGTCCATGAGACCATTTTACAGCTAGCCCTAAATAAAAACACCTAAACATACATAGTGTGGGCAGACTCCTCAGCAACAACTGTTTCACTTTACAAGTCTACTCCTGTTATACCACACTTATTAATGCAGACCACAGCCTATAGTGACTGGCTCTCAGAAACACCTCCAACTCCATCAAAACCTCTCCCTCATAGCCCTTCTATTAATAGTAGAGTCAAAATCAACACAACATGCCATATCCCGGATCCAACTAACCTGCTTTTGACTAACTCAGAACGCACTGTGCTTTGTAAACCCAAACATAACACAAGACTAGTTAACTAATAGAGACCGAGCAACTTACATCAACTCATTGCTACTTACACAGCATGGGGCAGAGGAGACAAGAACAATCGTATAACTGCTCAGGAGTTTCCAAAATGCTGGTGATATCCCTTAATAAAGCCAGGGTGACTACAGACTTCTCATTGTCTATTTAATTTATAGCTAGTTATCTTTAGATCTCTGCATAGAAACACACATTTGCAGGCAGTTTCATCCCCTGGTCAGCATTACCTGCATTCTATAAACAGATCTGTCACCCTACTTCTGGAGTGATTTCTAACGCCTCTCAAGGAGAAGGATGAATATAAAGAGTTAAAAAAAAAAAAAGACTACCTAAACATTACAGGTATGACAGAAAATTCTTGGCAACCACCCGTGAGCTGCATTAAGACAGAGAACAGAACAGAGTGTCAGAATGGCCCTTCAGCCTTAAA
>VYZM01016699.1:54808-74808 GCA_013398915.1 Dromas ardeola | reverse complement strand
GGCTGTTGGCATAAACTGCAAAACTGAAAAAGTCAGTGGTCAAAAAATTAAGTTCTCTCAAACCCATTTATCCCTGCTAAAATTACATATGGTGCACGTTAACACGACTTTTACACCAGTGTTTAGCTAGTGAGAAACTAAAGTTTCAGCCATTCTGCGTATACAGACCTTGTAGGAGTTTTTCCTTTAGACAGACCTCAGAATTACAAATCGACCTCAGAAGCTAAGTAAAATTCACTCAATTTAAAGGATACACAGTATTCATTTAATAGCTCACTCCTACACACGCTACCAGAAGTTTAAGGCAAGGAATACTACCCAGGCTGTTAATTAAGGTCTGTTGAAACAAAAGGGAGTGAAGAGAGAAGTAAAAATCAATTTCCTAAACTTGTATTTCAGCAGGACTTTGGAGTTAACGCACT
This sequence comes from Dromas ardeola, assembly GCA_013398915.1. Classification (NCBI taxonomy): domain Eukaryota; kingdom Metazoa; phylum Chordata; class Aves; order Charadriiformes; family Dromadidae; genus Dromas; species Dromas ardeola. The sequence goes on along the minus strand of VYZM01016699.1, from coordinate 74,386 downwards.
AACTTCGTAAAACAAATGCCACACAGTGCAGTAAGATCAGAATTAAGGGTCTAATAGGAAAAATAAAGTATTTATTGCTTATAAAAGTGAAAACCATAAGGCAGACCTTTATATGAAGCAGTAAGGTTAGCGAGGGGAAGCTGCAAAGCAGGGAAGTGTTAAAAGTCAGTGTCAATATCTGGCCCCCAAATCAAAATAAAAAACCCCTGAGTCACTTCACATCAATGAAGATATAATACATGCAATTGTTTTTATAGCCACACAGGAAAGAGAAATCATCTTCTGCAGAACAAAGTGGCCTTTAGAAAGGGAAAAAACAGCACACTACACCATCACTTGACACCTTCCTTATCTAACGCACTTCTTGCTACAGCAGTATTAGATAGTAGTTATTTGTGGATATATAAGTTTTGCAAAAACAGTAACATTATTTTGAAGTGAAAAAATATAGCTCTTATCACAAGATTTGGATGTCAAAGTTACTCTTGACGTTACACTGGATAATTCAAAAAGTTACTCTTCATATTTTAAAATTCGTATATAGCTTTTTAATGCTAGTAAAGCTGAATCTGAACAAGAATTCAGTTTCACATTTGGCTCTTGACAAATTTCTTGAAAACGTATAGAAATTGTCAAGATTTCTATGAGCACACTCCCAGTTCTCGTGGTCTTCTAGGATATATTTTTCAAAAAATCAATTGAAGTTTGCCTGGTAATAGCAATGGAGGAATCACACAGATCAAAGTTTACTCACTCTTTGAGCTAGTACAGTTACTAGAGGCAAATAAGGGCCTGCGTAAAATTTAAATAGTATCCATACGTTTGCATAGCTGAAGAAACTGGCTTGTGCCCCAGCAAACATGTTTATAAATGCAAATCACCATACTGACTTCTGGATTATTCGCCATCCTGAAGCATAACCTTGGAAAGGTTAACCAAGTGCTGAGCACTGGCTCGCTAACACAGCAAATTGCTCGACACCTCCTGCTCTTTTTCCATTATATAGTCTCTTCTCCGAGATCCAAAACTTTTCCCACAAAAACATTTTCTACCTTCTGCCAAGGGCTAATTCACAGTCTATTATTATCGAGCTTAAATGCTGAGTAACCAGAATCACAAGTCTGTATGAAAGTTAACACCAGCCTAATCATGGATTTTTCAAACTTATTTCATGGAATTAACCGCATCTTAATAAAGAAGCATGGTCATGTACCACATTCTCTCCTATGAATAATTGCATGGATGGCCTCCTTTCCAATTGGCAACCAAACAGAATTCCTGTGGCAACATCATCAGTTGCCTATATTGAAAAGTAATACGAGTAATGTATTTTAAGCTTCCTGTAAATGCAATTTAGCAACTGGAAGTCTGAAGTATTGGCACAATGCAAACTCCTTATTCACCATACTACCACGTGAGTTCTCAAAATTGAGTTACTTGGTATATCAAATCCAACCATGGAGAGCTATTTATGTGTACACAAAGCCACAAGATTCATTCCAGTCTACCCCGTAAGATATGTAAGCACACACAGCAAAAGTTTCCTTAAAATAGGAAATAAATCATTTAAGCCACAACAATCAAGTGTGCTCTCAATAGATCCATGCAAACAGTAAAACAACCAAAGTAATTGTTTTATTTAAACACTGCATGAAAGAAATACCTGACTCAATCGTTCATCATGGTTTTCAACCATATTTTGACCTTCCTATCACACATTTGCAGTACTCTAGCATGTATTGGGTAGACAAGACTGGGCTTGTACAACAATCAACTCCTAGTGGAGTTTTTGTCGCGTACTGAAGGTTATCAAAATACCTAGAGTTTTCAATGCCTGGAAGGCTGAAGGTATAAAGTTCATTAAACAATAGTTATTTTGGAAAAAAATGCAACACATTAATTTTATTTATTATTAACATAACTCTAAGGCAGTCTTGAAATCAGACTTTTTTTCTTGAAAAATTAACCGATGCAACTTTCTAAGTTCTTATGTGAAATGGCTAGGAAGCCTGTCCAAGTCTAATATTACACTCAGCCTACTATAACAGAATAGCTGAGGAAACTTCATCAAAGTTTCATTCTAACTATACTATACTATCTTCACAACTCTGTCCTCAGGCTAAGAATTATCCCATCTTTAAGACTGCTGCTCCAGGTAAAGTCTCCACTAATTCCTCACTTGGAGCAGCTTACTACATGTCCTGTGCCCTTGCTTTAATACGCTTAACCCTCTGAACTTGCTCATCTACACACATTCGTGCTTAAGGGCTGACATCCTCATTAACTGAGGACTCTAAGGCCAAAATTACAGCAACACAACCACAACCTGAGTATCCCTTACGATCAAGGAGGGAAAAAAAAGTTGTACCTTGAAGCAGTGCCTTAATTATAGCTAATGAACTTAATCCCTACCCCCAATCCATAAGGAAACACTCAACGTGTTTTAAAGCATTCACTAGGTAAAACACAGTGCAGAGAGTCAGTTCTGTGGAAAATAAGTATTACACGAACCTTGAGTTGAAGTACAAGACAGACAATATTAACGGGCATTTCCAGATGAAATACCCGTATTTGTGTTTGTCAGGTATTTTACCCACACGAATATCGGTGTAATTATGCCACCAAAGACTGAAGCCTCTGGAAAAGAACTGAAGTTCTATTGAACAGCTCATTGCACAGCCACCAGGGCATTACACCTAGTAGATGAGGAGCTTACTCCATTAGAGGTACCCTTCAGCATGTAAGTAATGTCATTAGGGAAAAGGTGGACCACATGCCTGTAAAACACAAGTACCGTGACATTTTTCAAAAGGACAATTGTCTTCAATATAAGATTTCTCCAGCAATCGGGTAGCGGAGCTGCGATGAAGTGAAAAACCATAGCTGTTGTGGCAGGCTGACAGTGCTTAGACAACAATTTGTATTACAAATAAACAGGAAATACATAATTTGCTTATCCCAGATACTTCGAGGATCACAATCTTAGTAACTAATCCTATTTGCAAACTCAGTAGCAAATCAGAACCCAACAAGGAAAAAAAAAATCCACTCCCTCTTCCCTTCCCATTATTTTACTTGGTAAAACAAAACAGAAACCTTTACCAATAGTCCTAAAGAAGTTAATCCAAAGAAAACCAAATATGAATATTATCAAAACCAAATTATTACAGAACGTAATTTTATGAGTGTTTTTATGTAAACTACAAATTATATTCTGTCTCATTACCTGCATCCACTTTCAGCTCATTTCAACATGCTAGGTTTCATACATGATGATTTAATTTTAATGCTTAATTGAATACCTTTAAATGATGATGAAACTCCTAAGTCAATCTTCTCAGTAAAAAAATACCAACACTGCGCTGATTCAAGAGGTTGCAAAAAGTCTTCTGTTTCTGGTTCCTTCTTAGGAACCAGGCACCCACAAGATCAGGAAGTCATCATGGACTTTTTATTCCCCTCAGATTAAAAAATAGCTGTAGGTTATTGGACTTCCCAGAACTCTGTTTTACTAATACTAATTAGAAGTTTGTCTTTAATGATTAAAGCTTGATATGCATATATACTAATGGCAATTTATGTTTCCAGGTTTAAACTCTCCTAGTTACACTATAATTTCTATATTGTTCACAAAGTATTCGTGCAGTTGTTCAATTTTTAACTACTGCCTGCTCTCCTACAAGATGTTTTCTTGATTTTTTGCATATGCAAAATAAACATTTACATCTTGTTTCAATAGAATTAATTCCCAAAGTAAAAACTCTCCCTTTTATAAGCCCGCTTTTTCCTGACTAATCTTTTATTCAATGCCTTTTCTCTAAAGAAGTCTTTCTCACACACAAAAAAAAAAATCAGCATTACTAGTTCTTCTAGAGTAAATATGGAGATTGTCATAACAGAAAAATAAACTGATTTAACTGAAATGAAGGCTTTACATTCAAGACTGAAAAGCTGTTTTGCTCTCCATTGTGCTTTTTCTCTTCCAAGAACTTTCTCTCCAAAGCTACTCAATGACTATGTAAATTGGAGAGATTAACTAATTTCAGTTAAGCAGTTTTCATAAAGTTAATTAAAAATGTAGTTATCATACTCATTTATTTCGTTCTCAGAAAATGTAAGCCTCTCCAACACCTTTATATCACCTCTCCAAGCAAAGGACACTTCCATTTAATAGATTCCGTAACATAAAGATTAGCAGATATAAATATTAGCAAATCCTCTTTACCGAAGGACAAAGACATAATTAGGTTACAGGTTACCATTTTTACATCTACATTTTAAAAGTGATACAAAAAGAATGGAAGATCAGTGAAATCTGTTTCCCCTGTAAAGGCCATAAAATACCAGACTCTTACCTGGCTCTTTTTTGGTAGCTTTGTTGAGGGTTTTCTATTAATTTACCTACCATGGCAAAATCCAGAAGGCGAAAACTTCGGAAAACTCATTAACAATAAAGCTTCATAACACAATTTTTGAAGTTTTTTTGGGGGAGGAGGGGCTGGTTTTGTTGGGGGAGGGAGGGGGATGTTTGGATTTTGGTTGGTTGGGGTTTTTTTTTGCATTTTGGTGGTGGGGGTTTTTAAAGGCAGGAGATGATGCCAACAACATAAGTAAAGAGAGAACTTCATTATGGAATGATTAAGCAGAGAGGAAACAGTTTTCAGTGTTATAAACTTCACAAGGAATGCAAGTTATCCAAGACGCGGAATCTTTTCCATGCTAAATTTGTCTTACTGAGATTTACGTTTTTGATCCAGTTGAAGCAAATAACAGTATAAACATACATGCCAGGTAACTCATCCACAGCTCACAAAATAGATGACCTTAAGACAACAGACAGGATTGATACATGACAAGATACTTTTTTTTTTTTTAAGAGGAAAGAATGTAACGGAAGAAACACATAGTACAAAAATAAGATGGAGGAGGATGGGAAATAAGTGGTGATGCATTTAAGGTATAAACAATAATCTGTTACTTGACGAAAAAGTGAATCCAGACAAGATGGAAGTCCTTTTTGCTATTTATGAACAAGACATTAAGTGACAGAGTAACTATTAAAGACTAGTTGCACTCTATGTTCTTAAATTGGTGCAACCTCTAACACTTTTTATAATCCTAAAATAAAAGTAGTTATCAATGAGTAGGTTAAAGCATACATTTTCATTTTCTGGCAAAACGGAATCGTTTTACATAGATCTAGCAACACTAAAACAGCAGGTTTAAGTTAAACTACAAGGAGACAATGTATTCTCATATGCAAGCAGTCCTTTGTCATCTTGGAGTAAGGAAAACCTTCTGTGGTACTAGAAAATGTACAAAAACAGAGAAAGTGGTAATAGCTTCACTTTCCCCTCTTCACTCTTGATCTATATATTACAATCAAACTCAAGTTGTAGAGATGCAAAAACGGTGGACCATAACAACCTTTTTGTGAAGTTTTACTTACGATTTTTTTCTTTTGAGACTTTAAATCTTCCAGCGCATCATCTTAAAAAGAAGGACATGATACATTAGTTTTCAAATATAAATAAGAGATAATTTCAGCACACCTTAAACATTGAGTTCGCTTTGTGAGGTCAAGAAAAAAATACACACTGACCACTACCAACCTTTCAACATTAGTAAACTTTGCATAAAATAACTAAAGTTTTTATGTGAAAATAAATCATTTTAAATACTGAAACTGCTTATAAATTATAGCCCACTGTTATCACTCTAGAGTTGTAACTATTAAAAAGTTTTATGCACCATTTCCTCATTAAGCAAACCAATTCTAGCCAGTGCCCTGCTTTGACCTACATTAAAACTGGTACAACAATGGACCAAATACACTTAATCTCAAGAGTCAAACTACAGAAAAAAAACTGGAGGTCTAAGTATTAATATATCTATTTGAGTACCAGATTTACTGGCTTCAGTATTTCACTTAAGCCTCTTAACATGTGCTAGTTTCAAATGCGAGGTCAATGCTGGGCTTCAAATCTCAATCTCTTTCACCCTTTCAACATTTTCAGACTAGAGCAAAACCACCAGTTTCGTAAGAAAAGCTGCCAGAAGGTCATTTTACCACTAAACGTTAAGAGACTGTTACAACTAGTAGGCACAGCACCTAACCGCTCTAAAAGGAAGGGAAAGAAGAAAGGTCAAACGCATATAGGATTTTTCTTCAAGTCAATGCTTGCAGCTTGGCACTGATGGCTCACTGTAATAAACCATTGCCTAATGCAGAAGATATTCTCTTGAAAAGTACATTTTCTACTACCTGCTTCACAGCAAGAAGAGTTTAACAAAACAACTGTACAACTTTTTCCCCTTCTCAGCTTTAGTGGACACGAGCAGTTCACTTCCTGTAAGATATAGCTTTTTTTTACCGATTTTTCAGTTTTCAAAAGAAAAAGCTTCATAGCAATGACAAGAAATAAAACCCCAAACCACCAAACTAAATAAATATATATAAATAAAGATACAAAAAGTATGTAAGTATGCTATACACGCTTTTTAAAGTTACTTCAGAAACACTAGTTACATGAAATTAAGGGAACACATAATTACTTGAACTTTTCCAGAATGTAGGAACCCATTTTGACAGAATAAACCATTTTAATAAGTGTACAAAATACTAAAACTGGGCATGTACATATTTGAAAGTGTATGCAGTGAAAGGGTAACTACAACAATCCCTTGTTAGTTAAGACAAACAGGACATAGAACAAGACCATATTTAGCACTGGGCTGGACCACAAAAATAGACAATTCCAGGAACTGCACATCTTCAATTTAATAAGGTACCTCCCTCCACCAAATTTTACATTTATTTTAGAACACAGCCTCTCACATATCGCCACACAGATTAACATCTTGAAGTGCACTGCAGTGCAGTATGGTATCACGCAGACAAATGGCACAATACGGTCAGCTGTTAAGGTCCTTAAGAAACAGAAGCTGGTTTTGGTACAGAAATGCCCAGAACATCTTCAAGCATAGCCTCCCACAAAGCAATGCAATTAGTTTAAAGTGTGGGAGTTTGTTTCTGATCACTTTACCTCCTGTGTTCAACAAGAACCTCATGAAACACCTGCCCCTTCAAACATGGCCAAATGGCAATTACTGCAAAGCACTCTCAAGAAACCAATATATCTCATCCTAATTAAACCTACAGGAAAAAAAAAAAAGAATTCATAGTAGAGAAATCAATACCTGCAAGATACCTCATTGATTTTCCCCACACTTTGGGACAGGTCAGCCTAAGTCTTCTTCAACAGTTGTTTGCTTGACCAGTCTTAAAAACCGAAACTCCATAATCTCTGTACATCATCCTTCCTAGCGTTTCACTGGGAACTGTCCTCATTCAGAGCATGGCTTCCAAAACTGGTGTGCGCTGGTTATCCAGCAGAGAGCTTTATAGTATTAAATAACAATCTCCAGCAACTCAATGTGTTATATTAACTTATCCCAGAATAAAAGGCCAGCTTCAAGCTACTCAGTTGCCAGTTTGTTCTCTCAGCTATGTTTTCTCCAGCTTTACTGCTCGAATTCTTGTACTGCACATTTGTTTTCTCTTTTTACAAATACAGGACTTGTATCTTTGAGGTAAAACACTTTATTTTTACCCAATCTATGGAACAATGCAGAAATAATTCCTTTTGGCATGTTCTAACGTCTACTAAAACCCTTTATACACAGGTTCAACAAAAGCACTGCACTTGCTTGTATGCTAAAAACAGCAATCAAGACATTTAAGCAAACTAGGAAAACGTACATACTTTTTTTTTCTTATCCAGCCATGAAATGCAAATATTTATTCACCTTAGAAATAAATCACACTGCAGCACAGAATATAGCGACAATTTTATTTCTACATAAAAATGTATGTCCTATGCTTGCATATCAAATGCAAACATTAAGTTTAAGAAAAATTCCAAAAGTGATGTTTAACTCGTAAGCTGTCACAAATTAAATACATCACGCTGTTCTGCAAGTCATAAAACACAGTGCAACATTGAGGTTTTCCTGTATTATTGCTCACATCACCATGAGATATTGTCACAGGCTGGACTGCTTTCATAGAAAGTCTTAAATGAATTCTAACTACTGCCGACAAGTGTCACAGATGCTGTTTTTAAATTCTGCATTAGAATAAATCTGCATGTTCTTTAACAACTTTTGATACATATATTTGAACACCTGCATTACTTTTTGTTACATGACTCCCAATTTTCCTTCACACTTAAAACAGCACAAAAACACCTGCTTATCCCTTTTTCACTCAGGAAAACTTAAGCATGCTTTTGAGAGCTTCATAGAGAAAAGCTATCTTCACAAATAAATTATCCACATCTGCTATGAATCTCTTCTCTTACACATAAAGATAACAGATTAAGACTGCTGGAATACTTTGCAAGCTGGAAGTATTAAGGGAACTACTACTATTGTTGATACTTCCTTTCCCTCACTCATACACTACATTTTACTCCATTATGCTTTGAAGCATGCGAAGATGGGAGAAAGTTACCACAATTTTGTAAAGTGAAGCAAACAATTAAGCAGTTTGCTTCCCATTCCTTCAAGAACTGCATGGCAGAAACAGTTTAGCTAATGTTACCCATTTCAGCATCAACTTTTCTTTTCCTGGAAGCCAAATTACCCAAAATATTTACATTTTTATAGCAAGCATCATTCCCAACTAGTTCCATATTCTAAAAAAAAAAAAAAAAGACAGAAAAAAAATACTTACTATTCCTTTCTGTCCTTTTGGAAAAGAAAAAAATGAGCAGTGTTCTTATAAACCAGATTCTTTAAAACAGAAAGAAGAATTATATTAATTAAAATATATTACAGTAACCATTTCTGAAGTCATTTAGCAAACAGGGTAACTAATGCAGAAGACCTATCAGATGAGATTTAACTTTGCAAATACAAATAACAGAAATCTTCAAACACTATTTATACAGAAAACTAAAAATTAAATTAGTATCTTGTCAACAAGACATTAACATTGGTCTAAATAAAATCCTCCTGTCTATTAAGATTTAACCAAGTACTACTATAGGTAGAAATACTAAAGGAAGCCGCAGCATGTAAGATCATCGCTTGCTAAAATGTTCAGTGGGAACTTTTTAAAAATCAAGGTATGTGTAGCTAGGTGAAAATTACTTAGTCATCACTTCTTATTTGATAGATTTATGATGCATGTTATCCAGAAAACCGTGCTTACCAGCTAAGGCCCAAAATTAAGACCTGGGAGATTTGTGGGAAGAATTCAGTACCAATGAAAACCATGAGATACAGCTATTGTACAAATGCTCTCCCAAGCAGAGTTAACTGACCTGACTCCTGGCGATTTTACAGAGCTCTGAATCCGCTCAGTTTCAGCTGACTTAGCTCAAACAATGAATCAGTTTATCTGTGCTCACGATAAAGTTAAACTGATCTGTGATCATTTTACATTTGAAAGGTCTTTCTTCAATCATCAGGACTTAACTTGTTTTAAAGCTTAGAATTGCTTATAATTATTAAGTTGACACTTTTCCTGGCAAGTTACTCAGCTTAAGCCAAGTGGCAAATCTCATACTTCCAAGCATCTTATCCAAAACCCTCCTAGTGCCAAGAACTATATAATAAAGCCTAAATGTTTCATTTAAGGAAAAAAAATTCTTAAAGGCTAGAAAGGTTCTCTGAATAACAGCTAGCGTAAGAAAGCAGGCAAAAGGCTATAAGATGTCAAATAGAGTTTTGACTTAATTCGTAAGAACACCTTTTGCGTTTATATAATGGCTGCCCAGTTCCAAATGCTTTCAAGTATTAACAACACAACCTGAGTTAGGTAAGTTAGACAAGACAACTGGAATGTGAGAGTAACCTACCCAAGGTCAGAGAAACAGAGACAGAAGTTTAACTCTATTCCACGTTCAAAGGTGTGCTGTAACAGCTACTCTAAGAATGCGGATGGCTTTGCCAGCTTACACAATGCAAGACGTGTCTCTTCATAAAGTATCAAAAGAAATTTATGTTTTACAGGGTCTGAATTCCCTTAAAGACTATGTTACACAGGCAAAAGCATTATTTCTTTTTTACTGTATGCTTAATAGTCTTCTACCTAAAGCTGTATTCTAAGCTAATAGCTATATGGTAGGACTTCATGAAATAAAAAACATTTCCCCTTTAAGAGTTTTGAGGTGAAGTTTAAGACCATTTCAGACCAACGTTACAAACTAAAAACATATTTCTCTGAAAATCGGAACATGGAAGATGAAACAGAATCTAATTCAAATGAAAATCATTTCAAGAAGAGCATCCTTCTAATGTGCCAATATATTTCTTCAACTTTTCAGATATTTCAATATACATTTAAAATTAATGATGCTATATATTCCTAGAACCTAACTCACTCTACCCAGCATCAGTAACTTGCTGAGACCCTGAGGGAATGACCTAAGGCATAAATAAGTTGGTGACTGACTGCATGCTGGAAAAGGCAGACATACTCCAGTTTGATTAGGGCTGAAAAATCTCTAGAGCTATTACTGGGTGGCACCAGGCGTTCAGCATGGAGTCACCTCTTGACCGAGAATGAAGACAAGCTGGCAGTTACTTGCCATTCATATCTGCCAAAAAAAGCTGAAGGGGAATAGCTTAAGAGAAAAATCAGATAAACAGTTGCAAGTCATAAGAGAACAGTCTAATTCTAAACACGAGTAAGCCGATATCCAATTCAGAATTTTATAGAAACCCGACATTCAAAAAAACCCACCCAAGTACTGAAGGACAAAAACTTCACACCACAACAGTAGAAGCCATCACCTTCAAGTAATTAAAGTTTTCATTTCTACGCTAATCTTAAAATACCTACGTAAAGGGAGGCTGGCAATACTACTTCTACAAGCCTTTCCTGTTAACATGAGCAAGCCTCGCATGCTAATAACAAAGACTTTCTAGTCCTTGTCCTTAAGAACAAAATCAGTTCATATTGCTGCCAAAGATTAATTTGAGCTTTAATTTCCATATTAATCCTTTCCAGTCAAGATATTGCTGCCCATGTATCTTCTCCACAGGATCCCATAACAGCAGCATATTAGTACTTCATACTGTGTTACACGTATTGTACAAAAAGCATCTTCATGTTTTGTTTGTTTGGGTGTTTTTTTTGCATATTATGTTATGCTGACCCACACTAATCAAACTTGCAAAGCCTTAAATATTTACATTTGACTTTGCCTTTCAAGTCTAAAGCTAGGGCACTGACAAGTTCACGTTTTCATACAAAGATGCCGTACGAATATGGACAGTATTTATGATCTTCGTTTCAGGCAATCAGTAAATACACTGTGCTCCCCATCGGCGGGAAAGACGTTCAGTAGGCTCCTTCTCCTCCTTGATGGTCTGGAGGAAGGGGAGGCAGGGAAGCCACTGTTTAGTGAGGTGGGGGCCCATTTCATTATTTTTAGAAAAGTAGTTTTCTTAGAAATCAAAAGCCACTCGTGAGGATGAGCAGCCAGTCAGCTCAGTGGAACAAAAAAGTAGACAATACTTTGGGAGGACAATACAAGTCGTCTATTCAAATCCAATGATTTTAGGATATTTTCTGGTTGAAGAAAACAGTCAATGACTTTCCAGAAAAACAGCTAATTACATAAAACTAGTCCTCAACACATTTAGGTTGATGACTTTTCGAGTCAATTCTGTGTTAACAGTCACCTAGTATGTAAAAGTAAGTTTCTCCATTCATTCCGTATTTTTTACCCAATTTTATACGCTGCATTTTATATGCAGGTGACATACCTTAGGTCACTTTGATACAGTGGTGATACCCTTCCAAATAGCAGTAGAAATAAAGCCCCAGATAACATTCTTCTGCTTGTATTATGCTACCTTGCAGGTGTTCAGATCCAGGTCTGTCTCTAGCCCTGGTATAATTTCGATAAGTCAAGTAACTTTAGATGCTAACATCTTTTGATAGTAAGACTTAGTTCTGCACTAAACCCAGACGCATGAGAGACATTTCCCTCAATGAAAGTGTCTGCCTAACAACTTGGATTTATTTTAAAAGAAAAAAATTCAGCAAGTTATGACAACTCAAGGATTGTCAAAAGCAAACTCAAACCCCTGCTGAGATGGATTTTCCATCTCCTTTTATCAAAGGGACAGCAGTTTAAAAAAAAAGGTATATTTACTTACATCAATGGAAATGCAAAAAATGGAAGTGTCATAATCAACCTTGCTGTCCATTCATCAGGAAGACACCACAAATAAACAATTAAGCAGGTGATAAGGTAAAGGAGTGAAGAGTAGAGAAGCAGTCTTCCAACCCATAGTTTCTGTAGCCTCTGATTTTTTTCTCTAAATTCTTCTAATGTCTGTATTTCCTGTAAATAAACAGGGTTCAACCTTATCAGTGAAATTAGCTGGTGGTTTTACTAAGCTGCCTTTAAGTGCTTGCTAAAATTAGCCCTATCAATTTGATACTTGATTAAAAAAAAGTCAAGCAGCTTTTTGATAAATGACAATATTTGCCCAAAGATAGCTTTCACAGCATAAATACATAACACTATTATGGTTATGATATGGGCCACTTGCACTGTATTAGCAGTAACACATCGCTATTGGGAAGAAATATTACAAATCAGCACTTTTTCCTATTTGTAATGCGTTAGTATATTTGGAACAAGTGGAAAATGCTAATATGTTAGAATGGCAGTCTTTATGATCACATAAATCCCTTCCAACCATACTTCGCATCCCAAAATTTTCATCAGGCACCTGTAAAATTTCAAATGCTTCTAATACTTTTCTAGTAACACGGAAAATTGCTGAAAAGTCTCCATCGTTTCACATTTTCATTTCAGTATTTTCCTCACATTAAGAGTGAAATCCTGAACATCTGAATGATGATTTTGGCATATTAATAAGTGATTAAGCAATGCTCTACTATGTTACCATTTTGACTGCACTTCCAGTGACAACACGAGTACTCACACTTTCATTAAAAGGAAAACAAAAAATATCAACAGCATATTTCAAAACAGTTAATTTCCCCATAGAGTACAGACATTTGTCACAAATTCCGGCTAAAAAAAAAAAATCAGAATTTATTACTGAACCATCTATTCAGTTATTCTGCCCCTGACCCTACTTACAACCACTACAGTTACAATTCTTACACTTAAAACCGTACACTGAAGCTTTCCTAATGAGCCTGATGAATGGAACCTTGCATTAGTGACATTTTCCATTACGTGGGAGTTTAACCATTAGTTACAATTAAATTGTGTAATCAAGCCAACTTCACATTCATTCCCATTTCAGGCTCTCCAAATAAATATTTAAACTGTAGTTTCTTACTATCTATTATATGGGTGTGGGTTTTTTTTAAATGACTAATAGTAAGGGGAAAAAAGGTAGCAGTGCATCTCATCTGAAACTCAGAATCTCTAGTATATTCAACTGGAGTAATTATCAAAATAATTTAAAATTCCATGACAGTATTTTACCTAATGTAAAAGAAACACGTGGCCAGCAAAAAGGATGCATCTTTCTAATCAAAAACCAAACAAAACACCAAAAAGCAAATACATACCTTGTCAATTTTTTCTAATACTTCTACAGTGGAAGGCTTTGCCTGCTTACAAAGGAAAGAACAAAGATGTTAATCTGACTAAAACAAAGTCAGTATTTTGAGGACATGAGCATTTACAGTACACTAACAGTTTTCTAACAAGACAACTTATTCATATGCTTCGTATGCCTTCTACGACAAAATAACCAGCCTGGTTGATGAGGGGCGAGCGGTGGACATTTTCTAGCTGGATTTCTCCAAGGCTTTCGACACAGTTCCCCACAGCCTCCTCCTAGAGAAACGGATGCGTTATGGTCTAGACAAGTGGTCTGTGTGGTGGATGGGGAACTGGCTGACGGCTGCACCCAGAGGGTGGTGGTAAATAGCTCCGTCTCAACCTGGCAACCCGTCACAAGTGGGGTCCCCCAGGGATCAATACTGGGCCCAACGTTGTTTAATATCTTCATAAGTGATCTGGATGATGAGATCAAGTGTACCCTGACAAAGCTTGCTGATGACACCAAACTAAGTGGGGAAGTGGACACTTCAGAAGGGAGAGCCACCCTGCAGGAAGAGCTGGATAGGCTGGAAGAATAGGCTAACAAGAACCTTATGAAGTTCAACAAGGACAAGTGTAAGGTCTTGCACCTGGGAAAACATAATCCAGGAGGAGTGCAGCACAGGCTGGGATCTACCTGGCTGGGGAACAGCTCTGTAGAAAGGGACCTAAAGGGTCCTGGTGGAAAACAAGCTCAATATGAATGAACAGTGTGCTGCAGCGGCTAAGAAAACCAACAGGATGGTGGGTTCCATCAACAAGGACGCCACCAGCAGAGACAAAGAAGTCATTATCCCACTCCACTCAGCACTTGTCAGGCCACACCTGGAATACTGTGTTCAGTTTTGGTCCCTGCTATACAAAAAAGATGTGGATGGGCTGGAGAGGGTCCAGAAGGGACACGTAGATGATCAAATGACAGAAGGAAAGGCTGAGAGAACGGGGTTTGTTCAGCTTTGACAAAAGGCAGCTTAAGGGAGACCTTATCACCACATTCCAGTATTTAAAGGGTGGCTACAAACAAGATGGAGATGCCCTTTTCACAAGGAGTCACATGGAAAAGATATGGGCTAATGGGTACCAGTTATTCCTGGGGAGATTTCAATTGGAGACAAGAGGAAAACTGTTCACAATGAGAACAATCAGCCATTGGAATAATCTCCCCAGGGAAGTGGTGAAGTCCCCAGTATTGGACACTGTTACGATTCAGATGGACAGGGCGCTGGGACATCTTGTCTAGGCCGTGCTTTTGCCAAGAAAGGTTGGACCAGATGATCTTTGAGGTCCCTTCTATGACAATAGATTAACATATTACCTGTTTTACATAAAGGTAAGAAGTTCTCCTACTTTAATAGCGGCAAACAGAAAGCACTGTAATGAATCACTGTTTTACAGTTGGTATTACTATTAACTGAAGGCTCCTCTGCTACACCACAAAAGATGAAAACCTATAATGCACGTACAACAATAATGGATGTGTGAGTGGGAAGTAAAACAAGGAGAGAATTGATGAGTGGAGGGGATACGCAAAACAAAGAGAATACATACAGGAAGCCCTAACCTGAAAATTCACGCTTTGTATTACTATTCATTCCACACAAAGACACATGCTCTAAATAAATTATAAGCAACTGCAAATAAGTGTTGTTATCTCCAGTAAAATTCCTCTTAGGAGCAACCTGTAATCCACCTTCTAGGAATCTTTCCTAATTTCTGAGAAGCATAAGCCACTATCTTCCCCCACCCTTCAGGCCACAAATTTAAAAAACATACCCCACACTACATCCCCATGACAGCGAGTTTCTTTCTATTACACAAAACTGACATTTCACCTAAACTTTTGCCTTCAAAGGAGTTTTGTACGGGAAGCTCTGAAATCAATCGATAATATGCAAAGGCAAACTCAAACAACTCACACCTGCCAGAACAGCAGTCAAAAACCTCATGCCTCTTCCTCATAAACTCAGAACACCATTCATTAATGTAAAAACTGTTAAGAAGAAAGATTTGTATAGGTGTAAGTCGCTACCAAAATATTTGTTAAAACAGACATAAAATGATATTGTGAACGTATCCATTTTGACCTAAAATAGCCACCAATCTTTCAAATCACAAATGCTGCTGTACCTATCCTGATGAAGCACCACAGAACTATTTAAATTTACAGACGGAGTTAAAACTGTATTTTTATAAGTTAACCAAACACTGCCAGGCCTGGTACCGCAAAGGAAATAAAGGACAGCTGCACAGTGTCACAGTTTAGGGATTTGTGAGAGAATATTTTTGGTTATTATGTCTCACTACTGGACTTTTCAAGTGGCATATTAATGGGAAAAGTTTAGCACTAACATTCAACCAGCATTAACAGTCAACCAACAGGCATTAAGAAACATGTCCTGCATGCCCCCAGCTTCTAG
Organism: Dromas ardeola; assembly: GCA_013398915.1. NCBI lineage: Eukaryota > Metazoa > Chordata > Aves > Charadriiformes > Dromadidae > Dromas > Dromas ardeola. The sequence goes on along the minus strand of VYZM01016699.1, from coordinate 58,356 downwards.
ACTAACGATTATTATATTGCTACACAATTTTACTTACCCTCCATCTTGAAATTAATCCACCCATCTTCTATCGTGGGCAAATGCTGGCAGAGCTATCAATCTTCTACAAGAATTCACAGCTAGAAGTGAAGCATTAAGCACTTAGGAGCAATCTAACAGCATAGCTCAAGATTCACAAATTTATTCCAGTACCTAAAGGAATCAAGATATCACATAAAGCCATTGCCTAGTTATCTACCTACACGTTATTTTAAAATGCAGTCTTCTGTTTCATAGGCCATTCTTTTAAGTCAGTTGATCAGCCTTGATGTGGCCAAATTTATTTTTACTTTGGAAATATTTAACCAGAGAGGAGTCCTCAAACACAGAGGCAAAAAATAACTGCTAAAAAAAGCCACCAAAATCCTCCAGCAGAAAAACAATTTTAAAATAATCCTGCTTAATAAGTTTTAAGAAACTAATTTCCAACTATTTCCTCTGCTGCTCATAAGCCTAACTCTCAGTGTTCCTTTTCAGCTGTCACTCCAGGTATCCAGCACTAATATCTTACTATTTATGAGAAAGTTCCTCTCCAATAAATCTACTTCCTTCTCAAGCTCTCACCAACAAGAAAACATTGGATAGCATTATTGTTCTTCCTTTGTATGATCAGTTTTAAGTTCAAATAATCAGTTTCAAAGAGATTTCACTTGCTCTAGGAAAGCACTACATTGGTAGGTGTTCCCTGCGCACAACACAGTGCAAACCGACACATCAAATGGCCCTAAAGCAATTCCGAAGGTGCAAAAGCAGCTCACCCTCCACAAACCTGGAACCCATGAACAGCACTAATTTGATGATCTGGGTCTAGGTTCCTGAAACAAAAACATAGCAACTTTCCATCAGCAGGTAGTTGGAATCAATTGACTTTGAACCTCAGGATGGCAGAATTTCTCTCCAGCCACTTAATTTACAAGTTTTCACCCAGTAAATGAAAAAGTGACCAGTTCGTAGCAATCCCAACAGTAAAATAATGCTCAATCCATTTTAACTCTGGAATGAAACACTAAGACTTAACAAAGCACTGATCCAGTTAGACAGAAATGTAAGTGATTATCATCTTATTTATTAAGTTACCTTTGGCCAAAAACTGAAAGATAAACAAACTTAATCTCAATTCAAATTTGTTCCCAAATTGTCTGAGACTGTCGGAACAGATTAATATCACACAGGATACACATTGCTCACTAGCACAAACGCTACTTCACCTTTTAAGAAAGCCAAGGACTTCAGAATCCAGAACCATAGGCCCTACGATTTCAAAACCCGATCCTTAAAGACAAGGAAATCCGTATTTGAAATGCTGCCAAAATGAAGCTAGAACTGGTGGACAAATTAGCTCTGCTGCTGCCAAATTACTAACGCAAAGGAAAAAACACAATTACCCCTTGGACTCTGGAGTAAATTCTCAAATTAATCACTACTACAGCAACTCACCTCAGGAAAACAGCAGCAATATTTTCATTTTTCACACACACAATGTTACTGTTCTCTAACACAGTTTTTGCATGACAAGTATTGTAGTAAATCTGCGCAGACGCTTTCTTCTCGAACATTTTTGTAGAGACAAATAGCATCTTTCTTGCAAAACAATATGAAAGCTACGTCAAATAACCCATCAAGAAGTTTGTAAACTTAGCACAAGGCTCCCAAAACTATTTTGCTTCCCTAGCATTGCCACTGCTGTTAGGAGAAACAGTAGCTCGGTTCTGGACATACAGAGACACAATGATGCTCATGGGGCCTTTGTGTGTGCTGTTTTTCTTCAGGCCACAGTTTGAGAACCTCTGCAGCAGAAGTGTTAGGGGATCTTTTGGGCATAGGTTATCCATGAGCCATTGGTGACACCGACCTTCGTCAATAACACGTTCACAGTGCCACCTCTACATATGTTTTTCAAAACATCTGGCAAATGCCTGGAAGGGAAACAGGTTTGACAAGTGTCACCGCGCGCATAATTTTACATGAACTATGATGGTGACAGGCTTTACGTACGCTGCTGGGCAAGTCAGTAATGCCACCAAAACCCTTCCCCAAAGAGGTATTAAGGGATTAGCAACACTAGCCTCACATTTACAGTTTAGTCACCGAATCACTAGTTAGAAGATGAGGAATTTCCTATGGCTTCTATGGAGTGCCTCAGATGTTTTTCTTCCTACCTTCCCTTCTTTTCTTTTTGACGTGACAGCACAAATTGTCTTCAACCGCTTCAAAGTATTCCCACTCCTCCTCACCTGCCACTCCACGTGTCTACCACTAATATCCTACTGCTTGTGGCAAGAGTCCTTCCTTCCCATGCTCTAACCACCAAATTATTGCACAGCACTTTTTCCATCCGAAGACTGCATTTCTTTAGCACAGAGCTGTCCTTTCCACTCACTGAGCACTGCTGCAACTGGACTTATTTACAGAAATATTATCACTGATTTAATATACAAATAAGATAGCTGCAACATTTGCCATCCCTAGGCTTAAAATAGACAACAGATGCGTTAAAAACCATTTAATGTAGAAGCTTAAGAAAACACTATTACTTTTTTTTTTTGAGAGTCGGGTAATAAAATTGGATAGCATCTCCTCTACCCCAAAAATATGCAATTTAATTAGTAAAAAGCAAAGCAGAAGTGCCACAGCAGAAAGTTTCTCTTTTGAAAAAGTGATGAATCATGCACAACTACAGAAGTCATCCACCAACCTATTCATCCAGATGGAAAAATGTTTGATGATCTCATTACACTTTTATCAAGTCAGTCTCGAATTTCTTCAAGCGTGTTGTTTATGTTTTAAGATGAAAAGCTCTCAAAAAAAAAAAAATCAAAGTCTCCAAAATGAATTTTAATAACTGACATGCTGAAATTCAAGACTGAATATTGCCAAGTCATATTAAAAGAAAAAAAGGAAGTTAGAGACTTGAAATCAAGGCTTTGCATACAGACATACAGACCTTTCCCTGAAGGCAGGGGGAATGCTCTTTAAATTAGGTATTTTGTAAACTTAAGTGACTTCATTTTATGAAAATATTTTATTTACCATTACAAAGCACACAAGTTCTACCTTTCAAAACGAGTCTCCAGTTCTGCTCACTAAGTTTCCAGCTGAAATTCATCTTCTCCCACCATCTACTGACCTCAGAAACTTCCACAGTGACCATAGAAAGTTTCTCCAGCGGCAGACAAGGAGACGAGCAAGGCAGAACCCGGAGCATCACCCACCACTTGCCTGTCCTAGCGCCCTTCAGATACAACAGGAGAGCGAATTTTGTCCATTTTAAAATTCATTTTCAGCTGTTTCTGTTTGGAAGCATCCTATGGAGGTCCTACGCTTTATAAAGCCTTAATTAAAAAGGCAAATTAGCTCCCACAGGGTGACTCGGACGCGACGGGGCAAGGAGGGGGTGGGCCGGGCGCTTTTTTTTGAAACCCAGCCTTGTTTTGGAGCCTGCGAGCGCGGCCGCCAGCGGCCCGGGGAGCCAGCCCGAGGGAGGAGAGCGGCAGAGGTCAGCTCCGGCT
>VYZM01016699.1:22339-54376 GCA_013398915.1 Dromas ardeola | reverse complement strand
CTCCCGGCAACCAATCAGCGCCTGGCTGCCGCAGGGCGCGCTGGAACGGGGGAGGGAGCGCGCCGTGGTGTGAGGCGGCGGCCGGCGGGGGCCGGGGTCGCGGTGAGTGGTGGAGTGGGGAGCGCCGTCCCTCCGCGGCCCCGGCGAGCCCATGCGGTAGCACGGTACCCTGGGGACCGTGTCCAGCCCAGCCGAGCCGAAGCGGACGGGTGTCGGAGGCCGTCACCGCTGTCGCACCGCCACGGCGGGGCTGGGGAGGCCGAGCCCGTCCTCCTGCGGCTCTCTCTGATACTTATTTAGAGGAAAAAGAGTGTCTTAACACAAAAACCGAGGAACACGAGGGTCAGGCTGTCGTGTGAGGGTTTGCAGCCGCGATCAGCCGCTGCCGATGAAGCAGGTGCTGACAGAAGCAGGTGCTGTGGTGGGTGCATGTTCGCAGGCGCTGGGGTCCCCTGAGGGCCACAGGAGAGGACCCCTCACTGTCCCCTTCATTCTAGCAGGCAACCGTTTTTGGAGAGAAGCAGCACTCTATATTTCTTCAGTTTACATTGCTGTAATAACAGTGCCCTCTCTCTTGGTGCTCTACTTTGCTAGTTCTTTTATGTGGTGTCCTTTGTTGGCTGATGCCCGTCATCGCCTGTCCCATGCCAAGAGGACTGAGGAACAGACAGTACTTACTCTCTTCGCACTGTCTTTCTCACAAGGTCTTCAGTGCCCTGCTCAGAAGTTTTGCCACTGCGGCTACACAAGTGAGAGCACGTGCACAGATGTGGAAGAAAGTCCTTCAGAGCGCCCTGAAGTGGAAATTCACATGCAGAAGCTGTATAGCTTCAGCTGGCCCTGCATTGTTGAACCTGTATGTAACGACACATCATAATACAGCCTATAAATGCTGGGGGGGTTCCAATTGTGGTGAGTTGACTCAGGCTCTTGCTCGCTGCCTTCAGCGGGATGGGGGGAAGAATAGGGAGACTAAAAGTAAGAATACTCATAGGTTGGGTTAAAAGACAGTTTAGTAGGTGAAGGAAAGAAAAAAAAATTATGCAAGGAAAATAACACACCGCCTCCCACAAGAAGACTGATGCCCAGCCAGCGTCTGAGAAATTGTCTACCCTGGAAGGCGCCCCCCCACAACCTTCTTGTTCTGCCACCCCAGTTTTATTGCTGACTATGATGTTACATGGTGTGGAACATCCCTTTGGCCAATTCAGGTCCCCTGTCCTGGCTGTTTCTCCTCCCAGCCTCCTGCCCGCCCCGCAGGGAGCATAGCATGGAAAAGAGAAAGCCTTGACGCTGTGAGAGTACTGTTCAGCAACGGCCAAAACATTGCTGTGTTATCAGTGCTGGTTTAGTCGCAAAATCCAAAACACAGCAGCATGCAGTCTGCTATGAAGAAAGTGAACTCCATTCCAGCCAGACTCAGTACACCAATTTTAAAAATAATTTAAATCCATATGAAATAGACAGGGCTCTTAGGCTAGGGAAGGACGAACAAAATATCCCACCACCTTTTCAGGCAGCACAATCCGCTTCAAGCTTTAAGCAGTTGTCATGGTTTAGGCCGACTTGGCCAATGCTGAGATGACAAATGCCCTCCCCCTCTTCTCGCTCCAAGGAGAGGAGGAGAAGAGATAAAGAGATTTATGAGTTCAGGAGGAACTAAACTACTTTAATGAAATATTATTAATAAAATAAAAAGGAAATAATGAAATAGATACAATATATACCAAAACAAGATCAAGCTCCCAGGATGATGTCACTGGCAGGCACTGGGGAAGTCTCAGACTGAACTCAGCGATGGGTGGGAACTGGATTCCAGATCTGGAGTCAGGAACACATGGATCAGGATCAAAGGCAGACGAACAGACCGAGTCCTCCTCGGAGGCTGGCCACTGAAGAAAGAGGGCTGACCCTCTGATCTCTCAGCTTTTATACTGAGCGTGATGCCGATGGGATGGAATACCCTGTTGGTCAGTTTTGGATCACTCATCCTGTCCGCTCCTCCCCGCAGGTGGGACTCCTCTATGCTCTCCCGCTTCCGACTCTTCAACGGGGCAAATAACGAAATTAGTTGACCTTGGTTGTCATAGCGATAAGTATAAGCAAGAGCCTCTCTGCATACCAATCCTTGATATTAAATAGAAACATTGGTCTTATCACTCTGATAACAAACAGTTTCTGCACGATATGCTGTTAATTTCAGGGAGTTAGAAGCGGCTTTGCTAAGGAGTAAAATTACTGAACAGATAGTTGGTTCTGTTCTACCCCAAACCAGGGCAGTAGTAGAGCTGCTGAGTCTGATCATCTGCCAGGCATTCGTTCTTAGTTTTGCCACTGGGAAATTAGTCGTTTTAGTTTCTGCCAATGATCAGAGTGAATCTTGCTGCTCTACACTACTAGCTAGTTACAATATCAGCTAAGTAACAACTTTAGCTGTGAATCATGGTTTAAAATGGGCTTCGAGTAAGTTCATTCAAAGCAAAATAACAGCAGCCAATGCAGAGCCACTGACAATACTAGAAATGCTCTAGAAATGCAATTACAGAGGCCACCTACATCTACAGCTTTATTCTTGTCATTGAGACCTGGACTGTTCCTTCTTTTCCAAGAGGAAAAACACTCAGTGACTGAGCCTCTTCTCTGCTTCTGATTGCAAATCCTTGTAGCCATGACTGTCCCTCTGCTGAGAAGATGTCATCCTTTTTGGTTTCAGATTAAATACAGCCGTAGTCCACGCCTGGTATTTAAGTGTACTAACAACTTTTTCCATAGATTAGCACAGTATCTACTTAAAATAAATCCAAATAGTAATGACAACATATTCAAAGGCTTTTTGAAATGCTGCAGCCAGTACTGGCATCTCCAAGAACCTTCTCCCCTGTCTTTTTCCAGAATTGTCTTAAACATTTTCAAGTCACCACAGAATCCAGCCCCCGATTCAGGGCTGAAGGAGAATTGTGAGGGAGATCTCAGACTCTGCCTGGGTCCTTGGGCCCTGTTGTAGAACTGATTTTTATGCAGGCCTCCTCCATGAAGTTCTCATCACTGCCATACAATTATGAGTCTATCTAACTGGTACTTTTAAAAAAGCATTGTTAGCTACCATTATTGAACTTTACATGCAGATAAGTCTCTCAGCTGTGAGAGGTTATATGATGGCATGCAGCTACCTGTTTGCTTCAGAGCCAAGATCTACCTAAAAGAAGAAATGATGCCCATGTAGCTGGTGAGGATAATAAAGCTGAGTATAAAACCATAACTTTCAATCAGTCAGCTTAAAATTTTCATTCATCTGGTTCAAAACTGCCCCCTACAGAGTATTTAAAACTAAATAAATTCCCTTCAAAATCCTTCATTATCCGTGGTCTTCATGTTTAACCTTATTCTACATAACCACTCTAACAGCAGAGTACGTCTCCAGAATTTTCCCCAGCATCGTAGATAGCATTTAGCGTTTTCAGTCCCTCTATATGGAGAACACTGAACAATCAATAATAAACTTCTTTTGAAATGCTTTGGTCTCACACCCTAAGACCTTTTTGCCTTTGAGTTTTCCCTTGGTAACATTCGTAACACTCGTATATGTTAGCAATATGTTATCCTAGTAGTCCAATTTATTTTTCTAAATAAATATACAGGTGTATATATCCTTAGGAAAATGCTATCTGGTTAAGAGAAGCTTAGTGTTGCTAATTTGTATTTACTTGAGGTTTTTAATTTAGGCTTCCAAAGTATATTTAGCATCCACTCAAAGCAGACCCTTTCGAACTTCTCTGGCTACTGGGGGCATGTAGTTTAACTCATTTAGATGCTGGGGAATCTTAGATGTCGAAACAGAACTGTTGCTTACATTGCAAATGGAGATGTGATTACAGCAAATGAGGGTACGTAGATAGGTTTAAGATGACAAACGCCACCACCCATACCACTATTGACTATGTCCTGTGTGTGCCCCCATCTCACCGTTTTTTTCAGTGCAGTTAGTCAATGAAAGAGCAGTCTGGGAATTAGATGCTGCTGTATGCTGCGTCGCTCAGACCAGAGCTGGAGAACTGTGCCACTGTGAAAGGAGAAGCCGCTGCCTGAGCATTGACACACCACCCAAGGAGTTGCACACACACCACCTGAGTCTTTCACTGCTTTGACCAGAGTCCCTTCTCAGTGGGCGACTGCAGTAAGATGATGGGTGCCCCTTTCGACTCCACACACACACTGTTGAACAAAGAAATCCCTGGGCAGTCACACTCTCGCTGCAGTCTATACAGCTGCCCCTCATGCGCTTTTACCCCTTCACGGGTCTTTTAGTCCAGTGATGACTTTTGGTGTGGGGTCTTCTAACCACTTATTGGATTCTTTTTTCTGGGGATTCTTTTGGATTCTTCTTCTGTGTCCAGGCAGGCTGTTGACTGCTCTTATCTTGTTGATTGGCAGTCTCCACTGATGGCTGTATCTTCCTTATCTCCTGGTTTCACACTTCTCGTGCACCTGCGCTCGCTGGCAGAACATGGGAAACTGAAAAGTCCCAGACTTAGGGAAAAACACTACCAAAACATCAGCATGTTATCGACATTTTTCTCATACTCAAAGACTAAACACAGCGCTGTACCAGCTGCTAGGAAAATTACTAAGAAAATTAACTCTATTGCAGCCTAAATCTAGCCACTCATGGTAAGTAAAGCTAGGCAAACAGCATAAATCACACCATATTATAAACCTAAGTAATTTATTCTAATTAAAGCTTACTTATTTAAGCTAAACAACTAATCTCTCTCAACAGCCCCGGTTCTCTGTCTCAGTTAGCCATTCTATGCTCGTTGCTGTACGCCACAGGGGATTCCTCAAGAGCACAGCTTCGCTTCAGGCCACTTGCTCGCACTAAGCCAAAACTGAATCGAGCCAAGGGTGGATTGTGTTTCTCGGGGCCCGGACTCTGTTTCTTCTGCATCTGGGACACAATGAGTGCACGCTGGCACTTCATAAACGACAAATACATAGTAATTAACACACATTTGTGAATGTCCTGTATAATTCAGCTTTGGTGAAAAAAAAAAATAGTTAGTAATATATTTGATAAAACAATATAGGAACGTTTTATTTTTTACCAATACAGGAAAATACGTATGTAACTAATAACTTCCTCGTGTGGGCATATCTGTAGTAAAAGTTACATCAAGCCTGCGCTTTACTCTTAACTGACATGACTGATTGGGATGGCTCCAGACTATTTTCTTGTTTTGCTGCAAGTGTCAGTTGGGACTGGGACTAGGAAAAGATCTAGAGAAAAATTCTCAAATCACAAGGGACTGGCAGAGCCCTCGTAGAGAGAACTGGTGAGCTAGAAAGAGTTGAGGCCTGAAGCCGTGAGGCAGATATAAATTGGAAGCTGCAAGAAAGGCTTAAAAATGGATTAACACAATAATAGCACAAATAAATTGTGCTTTATTCCTGACATTTGAATTGTTTCAGACCATACAAAAAAGGTGGTGCTCCCCAGGTGGGATGCCCTCAGTGCTCTGTTTTGGCATGATGTACTTTAGAAATGCGTTCTGCAACGGCATCACTGAGGAAGATATCATAGCTTTGATTCCATTTTTTATACATTATAGTGTATGCTTCTTTTGATGTTCTGATCCAATTGTAATATTTGCAGTGTCAGATGTCTGTATGCTTACAGTTGACTCTTATTCCCTGAGCTTTTTGCTATTTTATCATGTAGGGCATTTCAATGCTTCAGCACTTTCATGAAGTCTTTTGCATCTGAGTCTTCCGGATAAACTATTCCCTCAAAAAGAAATATATAATCCATCAGGTCAAAAGATACCTTTTAACAGTTGCATACAATCATCAGAAAAAGCCAACATCAACTTTTCCATTCAATAAATTATTCTTGTGATTAAGACCTTTGCTTTTGATGAATAGTAATAATTATTATTACTAATACTATTATTGCTACTACTTACTATTACTTACTATTGCTATTGCTGTTGCCATCAATATCACTGTCATAGTTGCTGTTACTAATATTATTGCAATATTATTATTACTGTTATTATTACAATTGTTATTATTACTATTATTATTTATATTATTGTTCTGTGGCAAAAATGTAACCATTTAAAAGCTTTAAATAAAATAAAATCTTAGTGTCTTAAACCTCTTAGTTGATATAATGTGAAATTCTCCATACTTAAAAGACCCTCAAGTTTAAAGTGCGAATGGCAGTCTCATTTTCATTTGTGTACTGTAAATCTCCTACGGTATGTTTGGGAATGTGGTTAAACTTTGGTTTATTTTTGTGGCACAATGAATCAGGAAAGTGATTTCTCATAAAGCACTGAAATGCATGTGTTTATTCTGTCATTAAGATCTCATGAACAAACAGAAGAAGCCTAGTGTGAAATCGTCACATGAGAAGCAGAAAGATGGTTTTGCCTCTATTTCAGATAAGTTATGCTTCAAATCATGGATGAAGTTTTAGAAGCACTTATTATACACATATAAGTACATTCCCTTCCCTGATGGGCATGACTTCAGGCTTCTGACTCTTTAATGGTTATAATGAGTAATATATGTTTATAGTTAGAAAAATGACTGTATAAACAATAACTCAATGTTCTGTAAAAAACCATACTACATCAATTTTCCCTAGTCTCCAAATGAAAGCATGATTATTCTCACTGAAAGTACTTGAGCTGTACTAATACCTAAGTCAGCTATATTATTTTTGCTTCCTGGAGCAGTTTGCTCTTTAAACAAATTAGGGTTCTGATTCAACAGGATTCCTTCTCTTTAATAAACACATAAGTACATCCTTAAGTTTTATTAACATCTATTTCCTTGAAGCTAAATAAAATAAAGAATGTTTTCCAATAGCCTTTTTAATATGGTTGTGCCTACTGGGCAAAGTGGGAACTAACCCAAGAAAATGAGGGCCAAATTATGAAGTAATTTGAATGAAACTCCTGTTGACCTTAAGAGGATTTTTGATTTATTAAGAATAATGGAATTTGGAATTGAGTAAATGTGATTCAAGGGCGGAATGAGAATGTCCTGTTCTTCCTGCTGCGTGTGTGTGCCGAGCACAGACAAGCGCGGGGACGGTGTCCCGGTTCTATTCAACCTGATTGCGTTTTAGTGCTTTCTTATTAGTCAAGCTGGAGGAGACAGGCAATGAGAAGGAAAGTTCTAATTAGTACATATATTTTGCTTTTGATAACTGCTCAAAACGGTAGATAGAACATTACCTACATTAAATGCATTTCGTACACACTCCTGATTGTTACAAGAGCCTACTTTAATGAAGTATTAAATTTACATATAAAATTCTTTTCAGCAAAGTACCGAGAACTGGGTCTGCTAATAAGCTTTGTTCTGGTTGGAAACCAAACGGAACCACGGAGTCCCAGAATGCCAGAAAGAGGACAATAAATATTTCTGGCACAGTTTCAAAGGTGCATAATGCCAGACATAGACATGTAAAAATAATGGCAAGCTCTACAAAGATTATAAAAGAAATAAAATCACAGTTCGTAATTCATATAATCATGTTAAATAGCAGGCTTATAAACCAATTCATATAATAAAATCCACATGTAAAAGTACCTGTGATTTCATTCAGTTAAAGATGACAAATATTAGAGCTCCCCTTGAAAGTAAGTATATATCTTGCAAGCTGAAGGACAATGAACAGCTGCTTTGTGTTCATGTTTAATGGTATAACCTCTGTTAGTCTTTTCGCACAAGTGATTTTCAAATAACTTTTCAAAGAATGTGAATTTTGAAAGCGTTCAGAATTTCAGAACATATTTCAGCTACTGAGTATCCTTTACTACAGCTATTACTGCTTCAGGTTTAGATAATTTAAGATCTGAACTTACAGTCCCTTCCCATGCAAAATTCCCAGGCAATATGATTTTCTCATAGTATGTCATACTAATAAATGTCTGAAACAGAGCTTGAATTAACTGTATTAGAAAGATGTAAAAAAACATCCCCTTTCTTAAAATAAAGCTATTTCATTAAATAAATATAGAAGATGGACAAAAAGCAGACCTTCTACTGTTATCACTCCGATGACTTCAAATGATAGGATTCAAAGTCATTCCAAGCCTGCTTTGGCTACATAGCAGGGCTTAGATAAAATTAATGTGTCTTGAATTTTAAAAACACATTTGGGAACTGGCATTTTGGAGCAATGAGTCGGGTTTCTATTGCACGTTTTTGGGGTACTCTCCACATTCCAGTCATAAACTGACCCATAATCAACCAATGGGCCCATAGTCAACCAGTGAAAAGTAATGATAAAGGTGTAATAAGTCAAAGGTAAAGTGCAGATGAGATGTGGGAGAAGAGAAAAATCTGAAATAAAACTTCCGTTCTTTAGGCAAAATAAACCAGAATAAAATGCATTAGGAAAGGGTTCTTTTCCAGCACAAGCAGCACATCAAATTGAGTCCTGTTGAGAATAAAGGAGGTTACCAGGAAATAGAAATAGCATGTAGTGAAGTCTAGGAGTTTTGCTTCAGGGCAAAATATATGTTTTCGTTAGGTCTGGGTTATTTTATTAAGTAATATACATTTATCAATACTACATCAGTGCTTTCATGCCAGAAAAGCAGAAAAAACTACTATAATACATTTTATGCTCGTCCGTGACTTTAATTCTTTATGAAGAATAGTTATTTTACACATTCATTTCATTATCTTCACTTTAAGACAGATAGATGCTAATTCCAAACATCTTAACCTAATGTACAATGGAAACTTACTTGTTTTGCTAGCTGCCTGTCTCAGCAATTTGTTCTTCAAAACATCACAAGCTCTTTTCATTTTCACCAAAGATCTGACACTGAGAAGATCAGCGAAAAATAACAACATTTGGCACATTGCTAATAAAACAGTATTGTCTTATTGATGGCCCATCTGCCTTTTGTTTCTTTCCCTATATTTAAAATAAAAACAGTTTAGTTCTGTCTCTGTTTTATACTTGAACGACCCATGGCTAGCAAATTGGGTCCTGGGATTCCTGGAAGCTTCCACGGTGCAACTATCCATCTCCTATTCTGTAACGTACTAAATTATGCCTGTCTGATATATGTATTGACAATTCATGAGATTTCCTATTTGGCTTGTTTGCTTACTCTTTGATTTACCAAGAAAACTTTCAGAAAGGTTTTGTGGGTTCAGGTGAGATACTGCAAAGGATCTGATTTTCAGAAAGAACTAATTGTCTAACCTTTGAAATCAAGTCTTTTTAAAATGTCTTGAGCTTGGCTCAAGTCTTTTTAAAATGCCAAGAGCAGAGGAATCCATCCATACTCGTTAGCTGTTTTTTTAATCTTGACCTACGTGTTTTCCTATTTTTTCTATTTTTTAGGAGAATAACTTCTGATGGATGCAAATTATATTCCCTTTTTGTTGTAATATAACTAAAAATTAACAGTAAAAATAAATCATTACATTATTGCTGAGAGAAGTGCAGGCACCACACATATTTCTAACAATCTATAAATGCATTCCTACAAACTTGTTTATTGGATAAGTCTGGCCATAAATTGGCCAGGACACAGAACTTTATATGAAAAGAGCAGACCATTGAACAAAAACATTATAAGTCCACAGTATTATATTTAAAGTAAAGTAACCACAAACTCCTAAACATGCATCCCAAAACTCACAATCTTTATAATGAAAGGAAAAGACCACATCATATAACTGTCTTAGCCAGGCAATTCGGCATTTAACTTGTTTATTTTTCAGTTAAACAAAATCCAAATATCTCTGGGGAAGACAATGCTAATAACAAACATAACCACATAAGCTTTGTATATGAAATTCAATTTTAGCTTTAGTAGGGCCTGTCAAATTGGAAATTGTAGTAAAAAGCCAATAAACCTTAATCAAATTCTATCACACAGAGAGATTGGGCATTTTGTTTTTACCCAGTTTCCTCCAGAATTTCTGGTCTGATCCTGAGGCCTGAAATACTTGCATATTCCTTTGATATCATTCTTAGTTTTCCAAGTAATTTACTGGACTTTTTAATAAGGAAATTCCATCTTAATAAAAGAAATCCTGCTTAATGAGCACATTTAAGAAAAACTAAGAATATCTGCCGTTTTGTTTTTCTGGTGATGTTAAGAATTTTCTTGAGTATGTGATTCCCTACTGGTAGAATTGCTGTCCATTTCCCTAAGAGCAGGAGCAGCCTGCTCGTAGAATAGCCACCTGCAGTCTGCTTGTTTTAAAGCTCTCCCGAAAACACTTTTTTAGTATTGCCGTCGAAAGTATGTGCATTGACATCTATTTGCTAAATTTAAATTAGTTCGTGTATGTCTAAAATAATTCTTTGCTTCTTCACGCTGTGCTTAATTGGTTTCATTCCGCTCGTGTCATCTTTTGTTCTTTAACACGTGCTTTCCTTAATTTAGAACTTATGCCTTCGCCATTCTTTGAGTGTTGCATGAAATGAGACCCTAATCCTTCATCAGAGTCCAGGTGGGATGTTTTAGCTGCATGCTTCCCCAAAGCTTTATTAGGGTTCTGCACAGTTGTAGTGGTCCACACATAATGCAGGTCTGAGACCCAGTTCCCTCTGATATGTCTGTGACACAAATCTCCTTCATTACTGGGCAATTTTGATCTATTCTTTCTACTCTTGCCCTTCACAATTTTTGCAGACTAGCAGAGTTGCAAGACAGTGATTGGCTTTTTTTTCTTTATCATTGCTGCTGTATTATCAGAGCTGTGCATCGGTCCAGGAGATTGTTCTGTTCACCTAATTTTATAGCACCCACACCTTCAATTGCCAGCTTGTGTTGGGTGCCATAGTGAAGAAATCCCGCAGATTCTACTTTTAAGGATGAGTGGACTACATAAAGCATTGAGGGGAGGCAGTTAGAACTGAAAACATTAAGCATGTAAAAAATGGTAGACTCATCTGCTGTAAAGTCTTTCTTGGGCGTTCAAATGTTTCCTCACCATCTCATTGCTTTACTAAAAGGCTTTTCAGTTACTAACTTAAATCACATTACATACGTTTTAACATTTTCATCTAAATTCTGTCTGCAGATGAGCACAACCAGCTTCTTGGCTTCAGCAGAATTTTGCATGAGGCCACCTACGTGCTCTGTGCTAGAGGACAAAGCTGCTGTCTTGACTGAAATCACGGGAAAAGCCTTCATAAGCTTCCAAAAAGGTCACGAAGGCAAGAGCTAGCAGCACCCTCATTCTTTACCCCAGATCTCGAACAAGAGAAAGGGCACTTCAGTGGTGCTCACAATTGTGACAGCACTCGTGACACACATATGGAAGATTTAGGTTTGCAAAAGGATCTGCGTCTCGACCACTTGCAGATCCACGAACCAACAGTTCCTTCAGCTCACTCTGCATCTCCCAGAAAGCCATTTCACCTGACCGTGAAAGCAGACAGCGGAATGGGAGGAACAGAGGTGGGAACCCCTCCATCCACGGCCTCGAAACCCCGACGGTGCCATCGGACCCATGACACTAATCACCCACTTTCAGCTGGACTCACCCTGTTATGATCAAACACTACAAGGGAGACATTTGTCACCTGTACACAGTCAAAACCACCTGTCTCTGCTTCAGAAGCAGGCGTGTTGTGAGGAGTTGGTTCATTATATTTTTAAAATCTTTGTCTCTGAAATGAGAAGTCGATGTTCCACCCAGCTGCATGCAATTAGGAGCAGCAGCTCTGCATAATAGGGTGAGGAACTTTTAATGGGTGTTTATAGGTTGAAAGCATCAACCTCTCTTTTAAATGAAAGAAGCAGTAGAAGAAATAGGAAGCGCTAAAAGATAATTCAGAGTGCCCTTAGAAGAGGAAGATTCGTTATCCTTGAAGCTTCAAAGTGCCAGGCCTTCAGAAGACCTCTGTGTTCCAGTACCACCGATAAGGAGAGTGGGAAACTCCTTTTTAAAAATCTTTCTCCCAAAATAAAAAAAAAAGGTTGCATTAGCATTTTTTAGCTGCTTGGAAGGTTAAAAACATTCCAGCAAAAGGGTCTAGATCGAGGTATGTGAGGCAAAAACAAATATTTCTCCATAAAATGGCCACACTAGCATAAAGAGAAATACTTAGTAGGCTTAAGGTGGGAATTTAGGGAATAGTATTTTTGCCTTTTTTTAACAGGAAATACTGTTTAGGCGTTTTATATAGGGGGCTCTGCATTTGTGAAGGGATAATTTGCTCTAAAATATGTGGGCAACCAGCCTAAATTCTCTAATTGAGTAGTTTGCTTATAACCCCAGGCCATTAGGTGAATGTAAACTATTACAGGCTTAGTAAGAAAATAGTCCCATTAGGATTTTTGTATTTGTATGTGGTTGTGGGTTAGTGTGACTGTTTCCAAAATGATGGATTAATGAAAAGGTCTTTTTTTCTGAGTTTGCGAATACCCGCTTTGAAATACCTAAACTCAAATTAAGCTGAAGAGTTCTTTTTTCCATCAAAAAATACCAGATCAAGGCTTAGCTATTAGTTCCAGTGTGAGTTATCTAGGATAAATCACAGGTATGTTTGCAATCTTTACAAAATAAATAATCCTACAGAAATACCTCATTCACTTTTTGCTCCATATTTCATGAACTCTCCTTAATTTTAAGTGCCAGCTATTAGTGCAGTAAAAAATCTCCCCTGTCCTCTGAGGAAACGGTGGTCTTTCTGGAAGTGTAAGTTTTTAGCCTTCATGCTTCGTACACGTACTGCAATTGCTAATGTTAAGATGTCACACAGGCTGCTTGTAGACTCGTATTTCTATGAAAAAGGAGACAACTTTATGTGTAGCTTCTTTTATACTGCTGGTATTAAATCTTGTACTTTTCACTACATAATACATCTCTCAGTTGAATAGTCTATTGCTTTTCCTGTTCCCAGGCAAACTTTAGCCTACCACACTTTATTTTTCATGGCCACTGTATGTACATAATATGGTAAGATATTAAGAAGAGGAAACATAGCTTTAATTAAAATAATAGGAAGAAATGACCTACATATAAACACATTAGAAGTCAGCCCTCAACTTACTGACAACTTCCAGTACCCAGCCTCCTTCCCACAAAACCTGAGGACCGAGAGTTATGAGAAACTGAAGTCTATGAAACGAGAAAAGTCCTGTAATAGCTGTGGTGCAGATGAAGGGGAAAAAAAAGTACTTGTGTCAATGGTGTCTAAAGTCCAAGGGAAAAATGTGACCACAGAGGCAAGCAGTTCTCCAGATGAAGTGAAGGAGGGGTGCAAGTGTAGCTCAGCATCCCTTGGGCCCTGGAAAATACTCACCTAGCAAAAGAAATGCCAGATATGAAGAGTTTTCATGTAAAATGTCAAATTTATCAATATGATAGGGACTGGAAGGATTAAAGGAGAGAAGAAGCAGAGATCAGAACATTTTGCATCCAGTCCAAGTGAAACTGAAGCAAAACGTTGGAAAAGGAAGCTACACGCTGAAAAAAAATGCGGTATGGCAACATACAAATTATCTGGTTGCTCAGGGGATTAGAGGGAATAACGCCAAGAGCAGCTTCCTATAGAATTAAGAAACTATGTAAAGGGGATTTATTAAAAATAGAACGGTCACATGGCTTGTTCTGCTTCTCTTATAATGTCAGAAGATTGTAAGTTGTTGATGTTTTCCCTTTATATGAGCAATAGAAGGGATTTTTTTCACTAAGTAAAAGAGTGATAAATAGGAGATCCCTATTTTAAGGATTTAACAAATTTAAAAACACTGCAAATACAATAAAATAAAGCACAAATAAGAAAAGCGTGAACACAGAATAAGCATAGAAATGCAGTCAAGAGGGAGCACTATGTGCGATAGTAGGTTGCTCCTGCTATACCTAGAAGATCTGACGTAAATGGGAAGGAAAGCCAACAAAAGTAAAAAAATAAGCATTATAAGCTGAATAGGTTGTCAGGACAACAGTTCGATAGAAAACATGAAGATCTCAGATTTCTTTTTTTTTTTTGAAAACTTAATCTTCTTGGCATCGCGAACAGACCTACTTCAAACTTTCCTTCTTTCACTCAGAGTCCTCCATAGGCGTTCCCAAGTCCTCATCCTTTCTGTCCCATATCGTCTGCACAGAGGCTGGGAACCTGGGAATTCAAGAGAAATATTGTCCCAGGTCTCAGTCCCATGGCCTGGATCCACACGGTTCACAATTACAGCTGCAGACAATTGCAAGGAAAGGGGAAAGTATTTTCAAACCCCCCCTTTAGAATGTACAGATGTGGTGCAACGAGCACGTCTGCCGTGGGGCAATGGAGCACGTTCACTGCAGATGGGATCTTTAGAGAATTTATCTACTAAGCCCTTATACATTGCCACTCAGGATGTATGAAATAATAGGCTTATTTATTGGTCAAATTGGAAAAAAAACACATTCCTAACTTAAGGACATCTCCTCTGCTAGTCTTAAGTTGTTCATCCAACAAGAAGCTTTAAGATTGAGGTTTTATTTTTTAAATAACATAGCATAACTTAACAACATATTTTTCATTAATGTATTAGCTTAACTTCTGGTGTTGAAATTTTCAAACGTTGGCCAAAGGCAGATACGCAAGCATTTGCTGTGAACAGTGTAAGTCTGAATATCAGGGACAATGGACAATGAGGTCTTCTAGGAGGTGTTGGAAACCTTAGCTGTACGGACTACTATTTGCAGTACTTAAAATGAAGATTAAAACTCCTATGCAGACAGTTTGATGGCTGTAACTGTGCAAATTCAGGTGTTTTCCTGGAGTCATGAATTAATTTTCAGTTGTTCATTTGTGTTTCCTCTTCTGCCATCAGGTTCCCGGCAAGCTTAACCTTCAGCACCATTTTAGGCTCCAGCTTTTGCTGTAGACCAATAGAACTGGTGCTGTGGGTTGTCTCTCCAGAGGAAATTAGAAACCAGCCCTGAATATGGAATATAAACTGAACATTGAACACAGAACGTAAAAACAAATGAAAGTTTTACTAACTTCATCAAACACTCTTGAATTTCCTGCTGTACAAAGAGGCTGTGCTGGTAAAGGTTCTTTGCAAGAAGGCTGCCGCTTCGAGGAGTCCGAGATCCTCCTTAAGAGCACTCACACTCTTCCCAGAAGAAAAAGCAGGCTATGAACACACAGCATTTTGCCTGTGATGGTACTACTGAATTCCCCAGCCTCTGGCTCTTCCCACCCACCCAACCAACCAAGAAAAACAAGCTCCACAATGATAGAGAAATGTCTCCATTTGCATGCCTGTGACGCAAACATCTCTCTTACTCGGTTTCGCTGCCATCACCTTTCCTTTTCCCCACTTTGCCGTACACAGTCTGACTATCTCTAAAGTCAGAAGTAAGACACTGCAGCCTTGAAAATATGGGGCAGGAGGGGGATTTTGCAGATGTTCCAGTACTTGGGCAAATTCTCCTTGGCAGCATTCACATCCTCTCTTCTGTTTGCTCTTTTGACTGTCCTACTAGGAATGTTTGCAAAACAGGGAATTTGGAGTAAATATTGCAAAATACCTGCAGTCAGTGTACATGTGAGGTATCATTTTCTTAGTGACTTTAATTGCTCAAGAAGTCCGAATCAAATAGTTATAATCAATCAGCCTCAGAAAGTAAATGTTTTGAAGCAAAATATAATAGAGGCACTGGAGACTAAATTTTGTCAAGAAAATAAAAAGTTTTATGAAGGGACTCCAGGTGCTGAATGCTTCTTAAAATCAAACCACTTCTCACTGTGGAAAGATGGAGTTAGTTGCCTTCAGCCAAAATTGTTCTAACTTGCCCCGTAGAATTTCTCAGTGAAGAGATTGCTCAGGACAAACGAAAACCAAAATAAGTGTCAGCTGTTAATAATTTTTCAGTCTAAGAAGAATTTGGCAAAGCAATGACATGGAAGGGATGAAGATTCATGAACAAATTACTTTTTAACAAGTCCTCCATTCAATTTCTGTGTAATTCCAAATTATTTTTCCCCTGTTCAGCTTTTCCATAACCTCACTGAGGATGAACTTCCTCTCTTGTGCCAGTGGAGGAGCCCCTGGAGCAAAGCTGGTTTGCTGGTTCTGACTAGGTAGCTCAGCCCGGCTGTGCTGGAACACACTCTGCGGTACATACGGCCTTTTGGCAACCATGAGATGCTCTTTTAGATGTCTCTCATCTGCTGCTGTCCATCTGCAATCATGTTTCCGCTCTTCTTAGACCTTCTGACTTCAAATCTTGATGTCATTGTAGCTTTAAACGGTTCTTCGAGATTAAGTTTAGAGACCGATGAATTCACAAGAGATTTGATTTTAAAAGTACAGGCTGGAAGTAAACCTTACCTACTGTGCAGTCGTATCATGGATACAGGAACTGTATCTAGCTTAAACCCAGGGAAGAAAGCCCCAGGATCAAAGCCAGACTTTGTAGACATATTTAATTATGTATTACTGGTAAAGCAATAAAAGCTTACAATATGGGCTCTATTCACAAAAAGGACATTGTTTTGTCATGTTCTTCTTGTAAATTCCTTATGCATGACTCAAAGTGTCATTTTACATGAGATTCATAAAGACAAATGTCAGTTCTACATGGGTGTACCAATGTGTTACAGAGTTTAATCAAAAGCAAATGTGTATGTTGAAATCGTATGTGTCATTAAGAGCATTTTTGCCCATAAATTGGAACTCCTATTATGGTCAACAGACTGAGCTCCTATGCAATAAAGCTGCACTAGGCCTTCTGCATTTCCTGAAAAAGTATACCAAATCATTTTGAAGTGCAGTTATTAAACACAATGTTCTCTAAGGGAACTATTATCTCAGGGAAGTACTTTGGGAAGAGTCTCCGTATTTTGCATTTGTACTTCCATTTCGAGAAAAAGTCTCGAACAACACGTGGCACTGGAGAGTGTTCAGGTTTAGTCTTTATAAGAAAAAGAAAGTTCAAGTTGCTGGTGGGTCAGAAACTTCTGCTGAAAGAATTAGGAGGTATGTTATTGGGGAAAGAGTTCAAGGCCAGCAAACTGAGGGTAGGTGGATGTTGAGGTGCTGTGAAGTAGAACACTGACAACACACTGAATAGTAGGTTTTGTAGCTATCACAGCGAGGCATCAATGCATCACAACTGTGCTGGGAAACATAATAGAAAGCTGGCTTTTAAATGCTGCTTTATGGCGGTAGTAAATGCAAATAAACCAGATTCTTTAAAAATATGAATTACAGTAACACTAATGGTCAAAGATGAACTTACAGGAAATAGAGATGCTGCAATAATTCTTCACGTGGCATATTTAATCTCCCAGCCTATTGTGCTTTATGACCATACATCACCTAATTTCAGTTAGCAAATAAACTCCCATAAACCAGAATTTACTGTTAAAGGGATAAGAGTGAGTAAATAATAATCAGGTGAAGATTACCAGGAAGAAATCAGCACCTGAAAGACAAAAGGACCCAAGGCTTGTCTAGATTTTTAATGGGTAGTTAGAAAATCTAAAAATATCACACAGACAGCCAGGAAGCAAACTGATAACATGCCTTCAGAAAGCAAAGGCAAGCACACATCGCTGCTGTTTTGTAAAATACTTTTCCAAACGTGCATGCCATATGTATCACTGGCATGTGTTGACTCTGCACCTGAAACCAGAAGTTCATCTGCCGTGGAAGAGATACCCGGAAAAATCAACTACTTTTAAAAGGTTATTAATACTAATGAACTGCGTTTGACTCTTGGAAAGCAAAAAAGCATTCAAAGCTAGATTCTTAATTCTGATACACATCTTGGTTGATTCCACTATAAAATCTTTTATTGCGAAACTGAGCGAAAGTCAGACTCTTGGTTTTCACTTGCTATTTCTGTTCATCTGTCTTGCGATTGCTCAGGGGAATTTGAAATTGAAATTTTCTTCCCCGACAGCTTTTCCACACACAGGCATGTTCTGCTGGAGTGGAATATTTGTCCCACAGGAAAATGCCATAGGGCTCAGGCTCCCTTAATGTACCACCACGTTCCTTCTTCCCCCCCCACCATCTCCCTCTTCTCCCACCATGTGCATTTCCCCAGAATTTTGGGGCAGCTGACAAGAACTGTAAGGAGGGGCAAATATTTTAATCAGGAATAGTGATCTTCTTCCACCCATGCAGAGAAAGATCCGAGGTCGTAAGGCTTTTCTTCGTTCATGGGGCTGAAGATGTGACCTCGGTCAATAAAAGTAAATCCTTACTGCCGATGAAAGCATGAACTGATGCCTGCATTTACCCAATGAGGTTTGTTTCTTGCTTTGTATACAGCTGTTACCAGCAGTGAGTTTTCTTTTACAACTTTGGTCGTCAACACTGGATAACCTGGAGTTTGGGTTTTCTACTGCCCAAAGCTAGAGAGAAGCCAGGACATGGTGCTGCAAAGGTGCAAGGCAGCATCCAGGGGGAGCTTGCTCTGGGGGCCAGCTGCATGAGGGTCTACATGGGCCAGAAGACTGGAGAGGTCTGCAAAATGCATCTGCCCTGACTTAAAGCCCTTTACATATGTTGGATAGTTTTGATGCGACTGGGAGTTGTTCCCACTCAAAGTATAAAGAGCCCATTCTGAAGGAAAAGTTATCACTTGTTTTAGCTGCCACCGGCACCAGCTCTGATTTGTTGACCTTTTCTTTGTAGTGTAGGGATAGATATTCTTGTATCTGCACAGAGCGGTGTTTTCTTTAGCTTTTGTTTAGAAAAAAATTGCATGCAAATCACACTAGGGATTCTTTTTATTCTTTTTCTTTCCTTTTTCCCTCTACCCTGAGTTAGAATTCAGTTCAGGTGTATGTAAATTATCCCACAGAAAACTAAATATAGCAACAACCGAGTGAGATTAGATGAGATTGTGTGATGTTTTTGTGAGTTGCAATTAGACAGCCAGCAGCTTCACTTGTAAATACCAGACTTTAAAGGATAAAAGGCCAGTGAATGCTTCCTTCAGTAAAGTGCCATGGGAAAAAAAATACACTTTGTTTGCCAGTTGTGCTCGAAAATAATTTCAGATGGCTCATTCCAATTTCATCGTATTTTTTTACCAGTGTACGAATGCAAATTTTTAGGAAATGCTAAGAGGTTTGAGGTGGTGGGGTTTTTTTTCCCTTGAGTTAGAATGAATTATCAAAATATTAGGATTCTTCTTGGAGGAAAATTTCCTCCTTTAGGGAGGGATTCGCCTAGGACTGTGCCTTGCTTACACCTGTTAAAGCTGTATTTTGTTGCTTTGAGTTGTGCTTATCCCTTGAGCTAGCATTGGGCAAAGGCCTATACGTAACTGAGATTCCTATTGACCTCATTAGGCTTTAGCTCAGGTCCTGGGCACCAGCTCTGTCATCATTGGCTTCTCCTGATACAACACCGCAGAGCTCGATCGAGGGTCCCAGGTCGTTCCGTCGCTGGCTACAGAGAGAGCTTACAGCAGAGGGTGAAAGGGCTCCCAAACAAATGAGATAAATAAAATTAGTAAATATTAATGCTCAGTTATATAGAGAGAAATAAAATTAATAAAGGTTCGTATTCATAGTTTCCAATTCATAGTATTCAAAAAACATAGTATTCAAAAAACATAGTATTCAAATGTTCGTCGTTTTGCCTTGTTCCGTTTTCTTGTTTTCTAGGTAGTTAAGGGAAAGAGATCGTGTCACGAACAAATGAAACCTCCAACAAGATTTCGCACAAAAAGTTGCACATTTTCTTAGCAGCGCGCACACACCTCGTCCGCTACTTTTTTCTGCTAGGATTATTTGGCGGAAAACAGGTTTAAGATGTTTAATGGGAGAAAGTACAGCCCGCTTGGGATTCAAAAGTTGTTTCTGGTTTTGTTGTGAAACCTCTGTCTTTGGCTAGTCACCCAGGGCACGTCGCTGTTTTTCCATTTTTCAGATAAGGATGATACAACATCTATTTTACAGCATTACTGTGAGAATTTCCAGTTTTTCAGAACTAGTTTTGCATCATTGGCTGAAGAGTTGTATAAAAGAGGAAGAGATTATGACTAAAAAAAAAAATCTGCCTTTTCTGCTTATTTCACTGAAATTAGTACATTTAGAGGGCTTCAGAAATGTGATACTGTAATTAAAAAGTAACATATAATGCATTTCATAGTTTAAACTTTTCATAAGAGAAATGGGAAGAAATACAGACATCATGTTTTTATACAAATATTTTGCTAATAAGTATAATAAAAGGAAAAATGTACTCCTGAACTACATTATATACAGGAGAATTATTTGCATATGTGAGGAAAAGCTACAAACTTTTTAAAAAGCAAAAGGAAGGATGATTCACAGACCCAACTTCACAGGATAACTGAGTTCTTAATTTCCCTGTAATGTTTTTTATATTCTTTAAGAATTCTACTTAGATTTGTTTTTCCGGTTCTGCGTGGTTATTCTTTTGTGCTGTAGGTGCGTTTTACGAAGCACAATGTGTCTTCAAAATGGCGAATACTCTGAATTACTCTTCTGACAGAAACGGTTATCCCCCCAAAAGCTGGAATTGTTCAAAACCTCACAGACAACCCAGGCAGTCTTTTAGCAACACAACACGGTGCTTTGCTTTTCAACCAGGGAGTCATGAACTCGTGTCAGGGCGTCTCAGGCACCTGCTGTTTCCATACTGCTGAACGGGAAAAGGTCTTCAGGGGCTACTGATGGAAATGGGGGGGTTGATGAAGAAATCTTGAGAATTACTAGTTCAATAGTAAGATAAAAGCATTAGAATCATAGAATGGTTCGGGTTGGAAGGGACCTTAAAGGTTATCTAGTCCCAACGCCCCTGCCCTGGGCAGGGACACCTCCCACCAGACCAGGCTGCTCAAAGCCCCATCCAGCCTGGCCTTGAACACCTCCAGGGATGGGGCAGCCACAGCCTCCCTGGGCAACCTCTTCCAGTGCCTCACCACCCTCACAGGAAAGAATTTCTTCCTTATAATTCTAATGAGCAAAATTTAAAATATCAGGCTGTATCCTTCAAGTTATTCAAGACTGTGCCAGGGTGAAGCGTGGTGGCCTGTGGTCTTGCTTCAGCCAGCAAGGCAGTTTGATTTGGCCTCTAGGATTAGCAGCTGGTGAAAAAGCCAGTCTGCCTTTGGGGGTGAGTGGGCAGAGACAAAAAATGTTACATGGTCCCTTTCAGTACAGTATTGCTGTCTCCTTCCCCAGATTCTCACTTAAATAACAGAGGCTGCAGAAAATGTGTAAATTGGCCACCCTTTTAATGATGGGTCATATTTTAGTATCAATTTTAGGAAACGCAGATTCTAGTCAGAATGTTGGATTATCATTAGGACTTAATTTGACCTTTTTAACAGAGATGAAATAGTGAAATGACAGCAAGACATGCACATGCAATAGCGGAGGGACTAGAAGTGTCCTATCAAACAGTAAGAAAACAATCGTGTCCTTGTGACGATATGAAGTTGGATATGGAAACAGGGTCAAAGATTTATGTAATAAGAGAATGACAAACCTAAACAATAAAATTCCAGACAGGCCATGCAATACCTAGGTCAAGATAAATGCAAAATAGTTTCATTTTCATAAAAGGTCCTGTACTCCTAGACATGTAAAATATTACTTATTCAGACATCTTTCCACAAAAGCAAAAAAAAAAAAAGAAATTGCAAATGAAGGTTCTTGCAGTGACTATAAACCAGATCATTTTGCACCATCTGCTAGCCTGGAGCCAAATGCATGTTTGACACTCCTCAATGAGGATAGAGCACTATTTCAATCCACAAAATACCTTTCATTAACCCATTTTTCAATTATACCAGGTGTATCTACATCTAAGGCTACAAAGAACATCTTGTTGGGAAGCGATGCATTTGTAACACCACAGAGCACCTGCACGCCATCCCCCAGGCAGGCTGCGCCTTTTTGTAAAGCCTTATCACGTCAAGTGCTGTAGGCTTCGTGCTGCTCTCTTCAACGCTGCTGCCTTCAAAATCAGCTCTGATTGAACCGCTGTCTTCTGCTCGCCCCAGGACTGAGGACACGCCGACTGGAAACCCGGAGAACACAATGTTTACGAGAGAGACCAAGCTATGCTGCACCAGCAAGAAACACACTGGATTTTTATCACTTGGTTATAATGGCTTCCCTGCATCTCTCTCCTGGGCGTCATTAATTTCTCTCATTTACTGTACAGGTGATTCCATGAACTCTCAGCTGGGGTACTCGGTATCACCCAAACAGTGAATGGGAGAAGTTTATAATACACAAAAGAGACAGGCAGGGGACCAGTTATAAATGTATACTAGCAGCGTGAGAACCCGGTGGAAGAAACTGTAAATTCATTTCCAACCTGCTTTAATATTGGTTTAACAGTCAGAAGAAAAAAGGTTTATTATTTAAGCAAAGTTTAATATGAAGTTTATATTAAAGCTCTGTTTAAATAATAAAACTTTTTCTTCTGATCGTTAAAGCTATACGAAAGATGACTGAGAAACGTTTTCATGCTCTTACGCTGGCCTCCCACCTGCTAGTGTCACAGATGACTTGACTTTCCAGCAAGATGGCAACTATTAGCGCTCAGCTGAAAAGTAACAACTGTAACAAAAAATCCACAACGTGCAACAGTTTCTACCACTGACAAAATACTTATTTTTCCAGTAGTTATTTACATATTGGTCTAGCTGTGTTGATTTTGAGACTGTTTCAAACTTACTTTGAACCTTGAGTTGGTTGACTTGACTGGCAGAATATCAGTTTCTTTTTCAAGGAGATGGAGGGTCATGCAGGCAACATGCTATCCTGATGATATACTATATCCCCTTAATTTCCTTAATAAAATATTTTACTTAAATAGAAAAAAAATAAGAGAGCAAGAAAAAAAAGTCACAGCAGCTTTGAATAATCCCTAGAAGCATCTCCTCCTGGTTGCCCGCCAGCAAGAGTCACAAGTTATGCCTCCATCAGCAAGTGCTAGGACCTGACAGCTGCATCCTACATATTTCAGGGGCTTTCTACTTCTGCTAGCTCTAGCTCAGTCCCGTGGGCTGAATGATCATTTGTGGCTGGTGCGCGGGAAGGTACCGTCCAGGCTGGCTCATCTGAAATGAATCCAGGTGTGCTCTGAGGCTAGCCTGCCATGTCAAGCAAAGCAGAAAAAGGTAGACAACCGGAATATTCTCTGCAGAAGCATACGGAACTACAGCTCTACGGTAGGCACACCCACACTAATTAAGCAAATTAATTTTCTCCTCCATCAAATGAATCTCAACATGTGTCCACCGCCTCATGGAGGAACCTGGGTTTTAAATGACTGTCAGGCTGTAGCCCTCTGACCGCTCAGATGAGCTGCTTCACCTCCATGAACGTCTCCAGTCAGGCACCCAGCCTACCACTTAGAGGAACAGTGGAGCCAGCTCGTGTCCCAAATCCTTGTTTATCCACCCACAACCTCAGCTCACACGTTTCATCTGAGGCTCAGGTGATACTGAAGCATTTCTTTCCATATTGACACGCTACTTCCTACTCTGTGTCGGGTATAATGAGACAAAGCAGGGACTTGGTTTCATTTCCATTCACAACATCGATGAGATCCGTGATAGAATAGTCCGGTCCCAGCTCTGCTCTGCATCCACACTGAAATATGTGCTGAAAACGTGGACCAAGGATGACCAAAATTAATCAAAAACTAATAGAAATTCCATACCTTAGGAAACTTAATGAATTGATCTGTCGAGTTTGTCAGACAAGATGAAACTCAATTACATTATTTAAAGTAGCTCCATGGGAAACAATAAAGACTACTGCAGAATACTCCACCCGACAGAGGACCACAAGCGAGATCTAAAAGCAGAGGCAATTTCAAGAATATGTCTAAAAAGCAATCAAATGGAGGCACTCTTGAGCTAGCTTTAAACTCATTAGGCTTGGGTTTTGGTGGCAGCGTAGCCAGGGTGGCAGGGTGCTCAGCGTGGAGTAACGCCAACTCCACCAATAAATGGTTTATTTACCCAGGTTTTTGGATGGGTCATGTAATTCACACCCAGCACTGAGCTGTTAGAGCTACACCCCGAGCTTGTTTAAAGGTCATTAGAGTGTGACTGTATGAGCTGCAGACAGGGCAGCGTAGATGCTGTTACAGGCTTCAGCTCAAGGGAGGGTGAGGAGTGGGAGGATGCTGCTTGTGTTTGCATTCATGCCATGTAGCTCTAATGAGTCACTCTGATTGTCCAGCGAGAGATACATTGCAACGCGTTGTCTCAGGGCCACTTATAATGAGACTGTAAGAGGCTATAATCAGAGGACTGCTAACAGGCCTGGGTTATTTTGTCCCTCACAGACCTTTTTGTAGGTCAAGTGCCGATACTGTTGGCAAGTCAAGTACAGATCAAAATTTTTTTCAATAATGAATAGCTAGAGCCAGGGTATTACCTCAATCGACTGCAATAGTCACCTGCTCTTGCCGTGAATCCGTGTTTCCTCATGTCTTTACATGTAGGAGGGCAGCTGTAATCGATTCAGAAAAAAACATAGTTTTATTCATCTTGTTATTGGACCAATGAGGGTGTGAATATGTTATGAAGGGTGCAAGAAAAGGAATGGAGTTCAAGCCCAAATGCAGTATGCAATCCAAGCAAAACCAAAGTACCAATTGCCTTGTGTAGTTCATTTCTTGCACAGGTTCCTTCAGCGCTGCAGTTGCCATTACCCCAGGTGCTGCATCTAACATCCCTGTCAGGCTGTGGGTCATATCGTTCATAAAACTTAACTCTAGCGTCTCAGAAATTGTGCTTGCTGGTGACATGCTTGATTTTGGTCCCAGGTCTGCAGTGGAGGCGGTGGGACATCCAGCAGAGCAACAAGGAAGATGCTATTCAACTCAATGCTGCACAAGCATCCCATGGCAAATCCCGCCTGCATTACTTCTCCAACTTCTCCACGCTTCCTAACTTCGTTTTTCTGCAATATCGTCTCTGCCTAGTTTTGAAAGTAGCTGTTCTCAGGTAGCTGGTGAACATTTATCAAACCAAACTCAAGCAACAATTTATCTTCTCTTGCTTTAATTGATCAGTATTTTCAGCTTGCGGTAGAAGGCGCTTTTTCTGGTGGGTTCAGTAATGGAATAGAAATTTTTACAAAAGCTCTTTCACTAGCTGGGTGTAGTCCCTGCCTTCCAGACTGAAAAATTCAAAAAAGGAGATGACTTATAGGTCTTTTAGAAAAGAGAATTGGTGTTCCAAACCCTTGGGGAAACCTCCTCAAAATGTGCAATAACTTTTATGTGAGACCAGAGTGACTACAGAAACATTGTGATATTTCTCAAAGACAGAAGAAAAATTCTTGAAACATTTGAATACCCAAACTAGATCATTATCAGTAACCAGTTTCATGCATTTAGCACTGAGATGAAATATAAGGGTCATAACATGGAAAAGCTTCCTGCTGAGATTTGCACAATGTTTTGCTTTATTCTTCAATAGTTTGACAACAGGCAAACTATTAGTTTTGCTGAGCAAAAGAGTATTCATATGCTCTATTTCCTATAGGACTGGAAAATTGCTAGTAGCAGCTTAAGGTAAGCCTAGCAGGACATTGTCCAGCAGTCTGTCAGGAGAAAGCTACTAGGAGATGATGTAGAAGACAGGGAGACAGAGACAAATGGAGATGGAGATAAACTTTCCCAAAAAATTGGCTCCCTAAAAGTCATGATCTGACCAAAAATGAGCGGTGGAACCTGTATGTGTAATCACTGATTCAAGCAGCACATTCAACATTCAAGGATTCACAAAAGAGCTGTGAAAACTTAAATGGAGCTTTTTCATTTACAAACTAATTACACAGACCTACCTGCACAGCAATACATTTTTTTCTTCACAAATGTAAATAACAGTTTGTAAATTAATATGTGAACTAAGATTAAGTTAATGAAAGCTAAATGCAGTTTGAGCTAAAAATGATCTTTATTTTAGTTAAACAAATGTTTAGTTTCAAAACGTGATACAGAAAGTGCTTTTACAGACTATGGGAAGGCACTGCGACGTGGTCTAGCACATGGCATGCCACCCACCAGAGTAAAAACCATCACGCTCCAGTTTTATCATCTGAATTGTGCTCTTGTACAGCACAAGTTGTAACAGGCACAGACTAAAGGTTGTGAAATCCAGCTCTTTTCATAAGCATGTCATATATGTTAATCTTAGAGTTTCTTTGGATATGGTCTTTGCACACCAACTGAGTTTCTTTAAAGGGAAACATTACACTCTATAAAGTCATGCTCCTGGGCTCCTGAAGAATAGAGAGAGTTAAATACTAGATAAAAACTCGAGGAAGATAAACAGATATGACAAAGTGCTGTTACCCTTGGAGCAAGATCTAGCAATACATACAGGTCAAGTAGATACTAGATCTCGGCTACATTATTTGTGATTGCAACAATCATAAATAGGATAGGAGAAATGGTGAAATATATATATCTGTCTTTCTGATGCGGCATAAAACTGACATCTTGCCCGTTTCTTGACATTAAAGATTCTGCTGCTAAGTCTGTGTTGGGGTTTTTTTTCTGAGAAAAAGGGCTATTTTTCATGGAGCAAAATGGTAAATTTCATGAAGTAACACTGCATTTCATAAACAGATATTTTAAGAGACATTGTCAACCAAATAATGCTTTATAAGGCGCTAGAAATGATTCAGTGCATGTCTGAAAAACAACTTTATTCACTTCTAGCTTAACAAAATGTTACTATGCTCTCTATGAAGTTGAGTGCCTGCAAATGTGAGTCAGGAATCCTTTGTCCTACTTTTTCCTTCCCATTCGCGTTTCTGACTGGATTAGTCCCCTTCCAGTGGTTTAGGACTCAGACATGAGAAACAGACCACAAAGATCAGCAGGGACAGAATGGACAATAAAATATAGGACCCTCTTTCCTTGAAGAAAAATTTTTTTTTCTCTCAAAGACATCAAATCCCTTCAAACCAAACCATCTCTTCCGTTCTCACCCTTTCTCTTAAAATTATCTTGTACAAATTCCTAAGATATCTGTATTTCCATACATATGTTTAGATAATGGGTCATAGGCAACTCTGTAAAGATAATATAATCAAGCACACAGATGTAGAATTCAAGCAGATACTAAAATGCAAGAATCCATTCACTTGCCCTCCTTGCTTTGTCTGAAGCCGGTAATTAACTGATTGGTAATACTCTCCTCTCTCAAGCATTTTCTGTACATGTCTAGGAAGTGACAAACTGGCAGAAATGTGAATTTCACATTTTTGACAGATTTTTTTTTTTTAACTGACAAACTCATGAGAGCAATGAAAGTGTTACAGTCTTCCCAATGGCAGTTGCCCAAACCCCAAGAGCTGGACACACCCCAGGAGCTGGAACGACAGCTCTGATGCATACCAATTTCTGTTTTCCAGATCTTAAATATGAATGGCTAAAATGATCTCTGGGTTATGTTTGAAATAGTTGTGTGGTGTGGCTGGGGACTGATCGACACTGAAGTGCGGCCAAAAGTAAATCTGGAAGACACTGAAGCTAATGCAATGTGCCTGTTGATCTGTGTGAAGACCATGCCGCAGGATTCAGTTAGTCCCTTGACCATATTTCCTTCTCATACACAGATGAGCTTTGAGGCCTTTATGCTTCCTTCAGAAAATGTCTTGTTTCTTCCCAAATGATAATGACACTTTCTTCCAGGGTTTACATTTCCCTGGTTTGGGCAGTAAAACAAACCTCATGGAACATAAAAAGCAGCCCCTCTGACCAAAACCCAGAGAAACCAATCTACTATGCATTCACAGTATCCCAACATTGGGCAGAGAGGTGGATGAAAAAAAAGTCATCAGGCATGGAATTGCTCTATGTCATGCAAAAGCTGAGCGCCTCAGCACGCCTTTTTGGTACCATGTGAATTGTGGCAGCTTATATCTTCCTCAAACACCTTGTCAGAACTGCAAACGTGTAACTACAGGTCTACAAACAGGTCTCCCCAAGTTGAATAGTTTGTCATGAGCAGTGAGGGCTTCATTTTACATAAAATCCCTCATGTCCCTTTTAAATCTGTTGCTCGTTAGGACTTGCTTCTGCCAGGTTCCTAATGAAAAGCCCATAGTGACAATGGGAAAGCCTACAGCAAACAGAAACGGTAGTCCATGCTTTGCTTATTTGTTTGTGTTAAGAAGAACACCTGGTCTCTCAAAACTATAAATTCTGTATCTAACAAGACAGTGAAAAAGTTATGCTACTTCCAGTCTTCTCTTCTTTCCCCTGACCTGGGTGATTTATATCTTCTCTTTAAGCACAGCCAGATTTCTGGTAAGTGGTTAAAAGTTACTAGCAAAAAAACAACTTGACTTTTTTGTTCCAACAAGCCATTAAATCATGTAACCCAGTTGCAGGTACGTAGGTCTGATCCAAATCACAGAGATTTCACTGAATTTTAAATCAAGCCCCCAGGGACTATTTGGGACAATTGAAAGGTCTAAGCTGCGACAATCAGAGGGAAGAGTGACAGCCTGCAACCTCACCGGGTGAAGAGGGTAAGCAAAACCTAACATGAACAGAAGGGGTCAGAGGTGGTGGAAACATCAAGAGAGGGGTCTGTGTACTTTACAACAGATGCACTTCTTGATCTGACGATTGAACTGTGATATTCTTCTCCTGTTAGTAAGTAGCAGTGTGTATGCCAGCCCCTGATGGCAGCGTGTATGTCACCACGCTCTTCTTGCTATCCTAACAGATCCACCCAGCGTGATGGATCATGGTGGGAGGTTTCCAGGGAAAGGACTGATCGTTTCCTGATTCTTTAATCCAGGAAACTGGATCCAAAGAACTATTTCAAAAGGAAGTTACGATTGCAAAGTCAAGCATTCGGAACTTGGGAACTGACAGTTTTAGGGTGATTTATGCAGACCTATCTCACCTTGCTCCGTCAGCTGTGATTGCACTACGATGCAGTCATGGAGGATAAAATCCTAACCTCTGTTGCTGCGTGGAAGGCTGAAGTCACCCAGGGCAGATACAAATTCCTCTAAAGGGGCTGCATAGCGACAGTCTGATATCTGTAAAACCCCAGCCATTTTGCTGGAGAAGTTAAATGATGCTGGAAAGGCTTTGTGAAGCAAGGAAAGGAATGGTTTCATTGGATAGATTAATGCTGTCTTGATTAATGTAATTCAACCTCTGCCTTGCTACAGAACTTCCATACAATGCTAAGCACAACATTTAAATCCTGCTTTTCATAATTGGTTACAAACTGTATTTTCCATGGTAAGGATTTCAAATCACATTCAATATTTTGTTTTTCAAAGTAATGAGCAAATAACATAGCTAACTCCACCAAAATTGTCAGCTCAGGATCCTCCATGGGACATAAGAAATGAATGCAGTTTTCACATGTGTCTGATCTTTGGGATCCCAGTTATAAAATGGAATTGAATCTTCACTTTATAGAGTCATTCTGAGAGTTAATTTGTTAATGTTAGTGAGATGCACAGCAATGGGAGTGAGCAGAACCATAGACAGTCTGGTTAGAAAATTACCAAATCGGTATTTAACCCAGAGTTGGAATCTTGCATGAGAAATATTGCTGAGAACCCTACTTGGGCAAGACAAATGCACAGGCTTAATTAGCTGATCAGTGAGTGAACACCAGCTCCTCTGTGCCTGGGTGAGACAGGCCTACAGCAAATGTAGTCAGTTTGTAATGCAAACCTCAGTTTTGGTGTTTCCTAACATTCTGCTTTTCTTGAGACCTTCTCCTTTCATTTGCAGCTTAAACAAAATTCCCAGCTCTCATTGCCTGGTCACTGCTCCAGCTTTGCTGATGTGGCGCCAAGATATTTTTTCAGCATTTACTCAATAAAGTAAACACCATCAGAAATGTCTGTCAAATATTTAAAACCCCAGTGCGCTAAAGAGCATTTCAGAATGGTTTTTTTCAAATGCTCTAAAAATCTGAAGTACCGAAGTAGTTAAAGTCCTTGTCAGAAAATTAAGAAGATTGCCTGAAGGTCTATGCTCTGGATCTCTGATAGCAGAAGAAATGAATTCCAGACTGCTTCTCCACCTGTGTTAGTGTTTTGTATGGAAAAATAAACTGCTTGCAAAAATGTATAGGGAAGCAGGAAATCTGGAGTCTAAAATACGGCAACATACACAAACCCTTGCTTTATAATTGTGCTCACTGTAGACCATCTGTTTAGCAGTTAAATACACTGCCATTTAAATGAGTAAGTACATTTAATGGACGAAGTATTAAGATCACTGAGGGGTGAAGTTTTATATTTGCAGTGTGCAAATGCCAGAGTGGAACCACTTGTACATTCTCAATACTACACACCTTTAAAATAACTAAGAAAAATGACGACTTACCTGCTGCATACCAAAAACTGGCTCCTTTTAAGCAAATCATTACAAACTGGAATAGATTGAATTGAAAGCCTGATGGTCTCATGGCCTCCATTCCAGAAGTATAAATCAGGCTGCAGCTCAGCTACTGCTGTTGCGAACTCTTTAAACACACAGAAAGTGAAAAATACGGGGAGGAATGGTTTAATGACTTTACTTGGAGTATTCGTTGTCATTTCAATCATCTTTTAAATAAGACAGGGCTGGAAAGATCTTTCCTAAACACCTTAACTAATAAGTTGTCAGTGTTTAAACAACAATTACTGTACAAAAATGGAAATTAGCTGATATGATCAAGCCATATGGCTAATATAATTGATTTGCTCAGATTTTTAAAAATTATGAAAAACAAAGCCAGAACAGCAGCATAATATAATTTACAAATTTAACTAGAGGTGATACGTTCTATTTAGTTCGACAACAAATAACATCTTCCCGGTGTTTTAAATTAAGTTTAATGAGGGAAGGACCACGTTGGGTCCTAAATAGACCTGACCCGGGAAAACAGGTTTCCGAAAGACTCAGGGCAGTGAAGTCACTGGCTGTTGACCAGAGGGAGTGTCGGTAACGGGGTCTCAGGAGGGACCAGGGTTTGGAGGAGCCGGGCTGGGTGCCCCCGGTGGCGGGGCAGGGGCCGGTGCCAGCCCCCCCTGCCCCGGGCCGGGCCCCGTGGGTCCCCTCGGGTGACAGCTCGGCTTTCCGAAAGCAGGGAACCCCTGGGCGGGGGGAGGCTGTGCTCACGAAGCGGTACCCGAAAGGCTCGGGACTGGGTTTCTGAGCGCTTTTTCAATTGCTCCTGAAACTTTGATTCGATCCGTAATTTTTAAGACTCGCTCAGTGTCAAAGCGAGCCAGTATTTCCCCTTCTGGTTGACTCGCACTCAGCAAAACAGCCGTAAGCCATAATAAATCTGCACTGGAAAATGTATTTGTTTGTGTTTCTCTACTCTGAAGTTTTTCAGACCCTTTCTTAGTTGCCTTGAGGATGCGTTTTGTCCTCTGCCTGATTACTGCTGCGTGGAGGTTTCTCGAGAGGGGCTGACAAAGGCAATTTTGAGTCTGGGGTAGCAGAAGAAAGGAGATTTGGGGAAGAGGAAGTTTAATTTTTCTGTCAAGTTCAGTAGCCTACAAAAGCTGAGCGTGGAGAAGAAGAGGAGTCCCGCCAGCTGGCTGGTGTGTGCACGGCGGGGCTTTACCCTGCTCAGTAACACCCCAGGGATGCCTCTGCTCTACAGCAAATACCCCGAAACGATTTTACTCTTAGAATAAGTTTTCTTTGCTTGCTTGTCTTCTCATACAAAACTGTTCTGGTCCTGATGACCACCTCACGCCGAAGGATAAAGAGTTCAGCCTCTGAGTGCCAAGAGAAGTTGAATTCAATTAGGTAAAAGCCTCATTTGCGTAGTCTGGAAACTATAGACGCGGCTTAACTGATCACTTCACTCCTCTGAAATTCGCTCCCATCGCTAATAAGTGAAAGTCTCATTAAGGTGCTCTGAACGGAGTTTTAATAATGTGTTAATAATCCCTGGCCATTGGTTAGAAGAGGAAGGCTTTGAACCAGCTGGTGCGTTTGGAAGGAACCCACCGTCTTGTCCGTGGGGGCGTGGGAAGGGCAGGCAGGGCAGGCAGGCTGCCTGCAGCCCGGCCGCAGAGGCGGCGGG
>VYZM01016696.1:670734-681592 GCA_013398915.1 Dromas ardeola | reverse complement strand
AATTGCCCATTAAATGTTCTTTTATTCAGATTCCTCCTCAGATTGGCTTCCTAGAGAACTTGACTTCTCTGGATGTAAGTCATAATCCCGATTTGAGATTCTTTCCAGATGAAATGGGAAGACTGTCCAAAATCTGGGATCTTCCTTTGGAAGGCCTCCATCTCAATTTAGACTTCAAACATGTGGGATGCAAAGCCAGAGACATTATCAGGTTTGTTGCCCTATTGTTCTTGAATATTCTTGTTTTGCTTTCTTGGGATATGCAGTAAACATTAAGAAAATTGCATATCCTTTTGAAAAGACATGCTGGTTTGTCCTGTGAAATTCCAGCATGCTACTCTATGGGTGGTATCATATCATATATCATATATCGTATCACTACATGTCAATACACACATACAAAATAGATTTTAGTGATTTAGACTACAATAGTATTACTTCTTGAATTTGGTGCTTCTATAAACCATGCAATAAATGGTGCTTACCAATTATTTCTAATATGTTTCTTGTGTTCCCAAGTGCATTGCACAGAGCACATTTTTGGGTAATTACAAAACGAAAAAAGGACAAATTCTGAGTTAAGCTTTAACTTTCAAATCAGAAATTCGAATAGACTGTTAAAATCCCAGTAATATCAAACAAATATTGAAAATTTGAAGAAAATGGTATGGTTTTAGATTTCTCCTTGGTCTTGAGTTCTGTTGGTATTTTTCTTTATTATACACTTCTGTGAGTTCTGCAAACTTTTTTATGCCAGATTTCTTCAACAACGACTGAAGAAGGCTGTACCTTATAACAGAATGAAGCTCATGATTGTTGGAAACACTGGCAGTGGGAAAACTACCCTGCTACAACAACTAATGAAATGCAAACGAACAGAATTGAGCTCTCCAAAAGCTACAGTAGGCATTGATGTAAAAGACTGGATCATTCAAGGGAAAGGCAAAATGAAGAAAGAGCTTATATTAAATGTGTGGGATTTTGGAGGTATTTCAAGAGTTTATTGTGCTTTACTGTTGTCTTCTCTAACAATGCATCACTTAGAGTCAGCCTGTGAAATTTCTAATTGTGGCCAGTAGAATCATGCAAACTTACATCAAAAGTCAAGCGACCACTTATAAATTAGTGAGTTCTGTAAATTGGCAGCTAATCCCTCAAATTTAATATAAAGCCTCAGGAATTTCTCATCACCAAATGTGGTCTGATCCCTCTTTTCAATCATAGCAGTATAGAACTGTCATTTCAGAACAGCAAAAAACTGCTTGTAATCACCAGAAGAATCATCTTCCACTCAACTCTGTTTCTGCCTTTTATAGTCTGGGTCTCTCAAGGCTCTACAGTATCACGGTTTCATAAGGTCACAGAAAGCAAAACTCTTAGGAGGAGTCTTTGAACTGTGGGCTTTTGGAAGACTTTCTAAGTTTGGGGAACTCCAGAAGCACTTCTAAAATTCAGGGCTATTTTAGGCTATAGAAAAGTTCTTTTTAAACATTGGTCCATGATCATTTAAATACAGTCTGTATCACAATGGATAGGCACAGAATAGCAGCATTCAAGCTGAATGTCCAGCTTCAATTGTGCTTAATCATGTGAACTTAGGAGTCTTATTTTGGAGCTGCTGAAAGAACAGCAGAAAGGGAGGGAAGAAGGAAGGAAGGAGTGAGGGAGAAATTCAGTATTGGAGTTTTTAAAGAATCATGGCATTTCAAGTTGTCTTTGCAGCAACCGTGTTTATCCAGTTGTTAATCTTACACTTCTTGATTTACATAGTTCGACATTACACTTCAAGTGAATGATCTACCACAGAGTAAATGCCTAAAATTCATAGTTATTACAGATTTCCTGTCAATTTAGATAATTTTCTGTAAGCATTCATTTCATTTGTGGATTAGTGATCTGAGAATAAGTGTTCTCCTGCCTTTTTGTGATCTGAAGATGTTCAATGAAGGAAGTACTAAACAGGGGAAATTTTTTTTAACATAAGGGCAAGAAGAATTCTACAGTACCCATCCTCATTTTATGACCCAAAGAGCTTTATATCTTGCGGTTTATGACCTCAGCAAAGGACAAGCAGAAGTGGATGCTATGAAGCCATGGCTTTTTAACATCAAGGTAAGCCATAGATATGTACAGAGTGGAATTCCTCTTTCCAGGGAGCTTTTGGAGAACAGCAAATTAACCACACGTATTTTTAGAGGGGGGAAGAGAAAAGAAGCTCTTCAGCAAATAAAAATAGTAAAGTAAAAAAGAGCTGAAATACATCAGATATTGGATGTGAAAATGTTTGTAGACATACAAAGACATGATTGGCATGATTTTGTACTTAAAATGGTACAGAGTGGTGTGCAAAAGAATATTTTGTATGTTCTGGCAATATTTTGAATTGACTGATAAAAATAAGAAAGGGGTAGTATTAGAGGGATGACGAGTTAAACCTGTTTTTTCTTTTATGCCATTGTAAAAATTCCGAGGAGATCAGAATTTGACTAATTTAAAACTGACTAGATGCAGGTTTGAAATCATGCTGCTAAGCATATGCTTAGCATCCTATTGTTAAGAGAGATGATTCCAGGACTATGATAGGGAAATTGGTCTGAGAATCTGCCTGTATGTTTTTCTTTTGCTCTAAGTATTTTATTTTCATTTAATGGAATCACCCCATGGTGGGCATTATTTGTCCTTTTCTTTTGTATGATGGTTAGCCATGGCTGGCAATGCAATTATGTAAATATTTTGTATACTGATCCCGTTTGTTAAACTTGTCTTTTTCACTCTCTTCGCCTTCAACAGTGATACAGGACAGAGGGTTACAGTCAGCTTAGTGTTGGTGAAGACCATTTCTGATGTGTTCTCCTTTGCTATGCAGTGCTTGCAGGTGTTTCATTGCTGCACTGTTCTGGTGGCAACTAGCAGAGTACCCTTTGCTTTTCCATTTTGTTGGGCATTTTTAATGAAAAATAAAGTTATCCCTCTATTTTGCTGACAATGTTATTAATCTGCAAAGCATGAAATCCAGTTCTACACTGCTTCCTTTTAGAAAAAGCTGATTTTTTAGTATTTCTATTTTGAAACTGACTGCTCTGTGTATGTTAAAAAGTATGTTTCATATTTATAGGCTGATGCATTTTTACTGCCTTATCCAGTCAAGGCTATTATATGGGATTGCTGTTTGAACTTATTCTGAATAAAGCCATCAAATAGTTTTTCAGACTTCAAACTTATTTAAAAGAGGTATATTTAAAGAGGGATAAAGAATTGCTTTTTTCGTTGTGTTGATTGTTTTGACTGAATTGCACACTTTTATAAAGGTGGATGTAAAACAGTAACATCAACGTTCACTATTGAGTTAATCAACTGTATGGATCTTACTAACAGGCTCGAGCTTCGACATCCCCCGTCATTCTTGTTGGCACTCATTTAGATGTTTCTGATGAAATGCAACGTAAGGCCTGCATGACTAAAATTACTAGAGAGCTGTTGAATAAGCGAGGC
This sequence comes from Dromas ardeola, assembly GCA_013398915.1. Lineage (NCBI taxonomy): Eukaryota > Metazoa > Chordata > Aves > Charadriiformes > Dromadidae > Dromas > Dromas ardeola. Next base: position 678,100 of record VYZM01016696.1, on the reverse strand, counting down.
TTCCCAGCAATCCAAGATTATCACTTTGTGAATGCTACGGAAGAATCCGATTCCATTATCAGACTTCGGAAAATCATAATAAAGGAGAGTCTTCACTTCAAGGTAAGCTACATACTATTCATAATATTGAAAACATCCTAGTTCCACTTAAGTAAATACATTTTTAAATATTAATTAAACACATAATGAAATACATTTTAAGTGTGATAGCAAACTAATTAAATCTTACACACAGCAAAATAATTAAGGAAAATTGCCAGTTTTGTTTTCATTTCATTTTCTACCAAAGAAATCAACTCAGTAAAAATATCAGCTAAGTTTTGTACCAATTACATTTTCACAAGGTACTAATGACATTTTTGACACATAAAAATGCTACAGTGCATTGATGTTTAACTTCTTTGAGAGGAAGATTACAAACTAAGAAGCCAATTTGGAAATGGTGGGAAAATTGTTTCCCTTTTCCTCAAAAAAATTACTAGTTCAGCCCCCATGGAGAATGAAAAACCTGTTTTTCAGGTGCAGGCTAATACCAAAGGTCAAAGTATGTCTCCAGGAAGGAACTCAGGCTCAGGAAACAGGGGCAAAGCACCCAACTGTGTTTCCCTTCAGTGTCACTAACCTGGCCAAATTTATTTCTTCCTCTCCTCTTGTCCACTGACTATCAGCAGTGGAGACTTTTAACTGAGCTACTGCACTTTTCGCCCCAGTTTATCTAAACACATGTCTGGAGATATTACAGATTATAAGAGGTAGCTTTTTTTTTTTTTTAATTCATTTGCCTATTGTCATGTGTTAACCTGGGAGGTATGATATCATCTGTTCATACATTGGATATTTTCCTTTTACTTCAAATCAAACTTTCTCTTTGAACTTCTTAGAAGACATAATTTTTTAGTTTTTATGTACATGTAATAAGGAAATATTTTCTTCTTTGAGTATTCATTTATAGAAAGACATTCATGTTGTAATTCTGAAAGAAGAATTAGTCACATCTACCTTTCAGAAGCGATGTTAGTCCATAAATGAGTGTTCTTGTTCCTTCTTGCTGCTAGTATTGAGTGGACATAACCACCTTACATCTTAGTTTTATTGTCTGCATTTCACATGAATAAATTAATACATATAAAATTATTATTCTTAATTATACAGATCAGAGATCAACCCGTAGTTGGTCAGCTAATTCCTGACAGCTACCTGGAACTGGAGAAAAGAATTTTAATGGAACGTAAAAATGTCCCAGTTGAATTTCCTGTGATTGATCAGAAACGCTTACTGGAACTGGTACAAGAAAGCCAGTTACAATTGGATGAAAATGAGCTCCCTCACGCGATTCACTTCCTGAATGAATCAGGTAAAATATTATCTTCAATGTATGTTTGTTAGCACTTTGTTGCAAATCTGCAGCAGACAGACCTGTACATGTTTTTGAATCTCACACAAGGTTGCCACAAAGTGTTGAGCTGAAATGCTTAAGCTTGGGTAACAGTTTTATAATCCAGATTGTTATGTCATAAAGGAATTCCGTGATATAAAGGATCGCTAACTGTAACAATTTATATATCTTACCCCTCCTTGAAAACATCGTATCTGCTGGTTAGACAGCACAGTTTCTGAAGAAAGATGCAGTTGTAATAATAGCTTGAATAGAGTAGCAGTTAGGTGAATATATGTAACAGCTTATCTTAATGCTGTACAGACTTCATAAGATTAAATAATAAACCACACCGAGCGTAGCTGCTTGGCTAAAACCCAAGTCAGTTTACAGATCTAACAAAACATCTGAAAACAAAGGTAAAGCTGAAGAAACGATGATTGCATTCTACTCTCCTGAGATATTGACATAAACTCAGTAGCTGTATTTATTATTCAAATTGTTCATGTCAAGTCATGTAAGAAAAGCAGCCCAGAGTGGGGTGTTTATTTTGCTTAATATGGAGCTTGAGAAATGCATGGCTAATTACAATATTCTTTGTGCAGGTGTACTCCTTCATTTTCAAGACCCAGCACTACAGCTAAGAGATCTGTATTTTGTAGATCCTAAGTGGCTATGTAAAATCATGGCACAGGTTAGACTCTGATTACTTTTTGTATCTACATTCATAGAACTTCTTCCCCTGTCTCAAACCATTGTAATTTATCAGTGGTTCTTGTTCACCATTTCTTTACTGTCTCATGATCTAGAATTTTCTCAGCGCCCAGATTGGTTTACCTGGCTCTTTCTGTGCTTTCTAGACAAGTGTCTGTCTCAGTGGTTCTATGCTTTTATGCGCCAATGTCCAATATCACTTAAACTGCACTGGACACAAAAATACGTGTGGAATAGAAAAATGCCAGGGATGCAAAGTAATCCTGCAATACACTATGATAGGTTGAAGTAAAAGATGGAACTTTGGATTAAAGTAGTAAATTGGGGGAAGAAGGGTCATTGTACACTTGGTCCTAACGGCAGAGGAAAGTGGTACGGATTCACGTGTTGGGACGGGAGAGTAGCTTAAATGGAAACCATCACTGATATATTGATCTAGAAACACTCTCAAAATCTTTTATATATATATTCAGATTTCCTAACCTCTGAAACTTTACCTTTCATCCAGTGCAGGAAATGGGATGACAAAAATGTAAATTTGAGCCTTTAAAGCTGGTTGGATTAAGAGTGAGAAAAGACCTAGAAGATCATGTTGTCAGTACCAGTATGCTTGTGTGAAGTGCTGATAAGAAAAATCACTGTACTGTATAGGCTTCTGTCGTGGTTTTGGCCGGATTGCCCAATCAGAACAACAGATGGGCCCCCCCCCCTTCAGAGAGGAGATGAAGAGATAAGGAGATTTACGAGTTTAGAAAAAGAACTAAACTACTTTAATGAAAATAATAAAAAATAAGGAAATAAGAAATAATAAGAAAATTTAAAAAAAAGTATACAGTATATACAAAACCATATCCAGCTCCCAGGATGACGATCGCGTCACCAGCAGACACAGGGAAAGTCCCAGACTGGAGTCAGCGACGGACAGGAGCTGAATTCCGGAACTAGAGTCAGGAGTGCTCAGATCGCGATCGAAGGCAGACGAACAGACAGGGTCCTCCTCAGACGTTGGCCATTGAAGAAAACGCGAGCCAGAGCCCCCTTTGATCCCTTAGCTTTTATACTGAGCGTGATGCATATGGGATGGAATACCCTGTTGGTCAGTTTTGGGTCATCTGTCCTGTCCGCTCCTCCCTATAGGTGTGACCCCTCTACATTTCTCTGCTTCCAACCCTCTAACGGGGCAAACAGCGGAGTTAGCTGACCTTGGTTGTTATAGCAATAAGTATAAGCAAGAGCCTCTGTGCATACCATTCCTTGGTATAATCAGGTCTTATCACTCTGAGAGTGAACAGTTTCTGAACAATATGCTGTTAATTTCAGACTTTAGTCAGTTAGAAGAGGCCCAGCTAAAAAGTAAAATTACAAATCAGGAAATTGGTTCTGTTTTACCTCAAACCAGGACAGCTTCTTTCAGAGAACACTTTCACAAATTAACTTGTGGAATAAATCTCCATATAATATGTAACAGTGGAAGCTACTGAAGAATGGTAGCACACTGATGGCTTGGACAGGTTGAATTCTTTCACTGCTGTCTTCTTGCTGGTTAGCATTATGGAAATGTTTGGTTTCACTGGGAAATGGAGTCCATTTTTTCCCCCTAAATAATAGGCTACCAAATACTTCAGGGAAAAAAGTTTGTCAGGAAAACGCAATCTAATGATGACTGTACACCTGAAATTGTTTTACTTTTTTTGAAAGATTCTGACGGTGAAAGTGGAAGGCTTTTCTAAATATCCTAAGGGAATTGTAAAGCGTTCAGATGTGGAAAAATTCCTTTTAAAGAAGAGCAAGTTACCTAAGATCTACATGTCACAATACTTTAAGCTTCTGGAAAAGTTTCAGATTGCTTTGCCATTAGGAGACGATCAGCTACTAATCCCAAGCAGGTAAGCAAAGAGCTAAACCCACAATTGAGAGCCATAGAGATCGATCAAAATAAAAAGCTCCCGTCAGGCTAACTTGTTTAACGGACCATCACAGCAATTTGATATATGAAAGCATGATATATACTTAGTATGCTACATTTTTGTGTACAGTTTCAAAGACATGTTAATCCGATCCTGTAGCAGATAAAGCTTACAACATATTAACGTGGTGGATAAATGGAATCTGTAAATGATAAAAGCCTTTATGAGGATAATATCTCTTTTACAGTTACCATGCTTTGAGACTACAGCAGGAAGATTATAATTTAGCTTTACAACACGGTGTGCCAGCATTACGAATATTTATTATTTCATATATTTTATTATAATTCATATAACCATGAATTTCTGTAGCCTGTTTGCTTGGAGTGACAACCACAGTCAAGTTACTCAGAGGCAGTGTCTCCTCCAAATAGTCTAGTTATTAAATGCGGTGACAAAAAAGTGTTATGTATCTGAATACGGTCTTTTTGCTTCATCTGAAGCAGGTAACACAGTTTCTCTGCCTCAGTTACAGATTCCCCTAATGTGTTTAATAATGCTTATATTGCTTAATGGAGAGAGTGCTGCATGGTTGCATTGATTAGAGTTTCTACATTCTTCGGGGTCCTGGGATAGGCAGATTTTCTCTGAACGTCTTACCTTGCTTATGTATGTGTCAGGTTTTTGTAACATTTACATTTGACACCTAATGATTTTCAGGGAGGTTCTACTGGGTTTAAATTACAGCAGAACTTCACTTTATCACAAGCAAGCAGAATAAGCATATACACTATCTGTCTGCTCCCTGATCATCTGAATCATTCATTCATTAATAAATAATACATTTTACATAATAAATAATGTATGTCATCAATCAGTTTGGATAAAGTACATCATTAAATACTGTCTAATATTTTTATTCTTTCAGTTTGTCTGATCACAGACCTGTTATAGAGCTTCCCCACTGTGAAAATTCAGAAATTATTATCAGGCTTTATGAGATGCCATACTTTCCGATGGGATTTTGGTCCAGGCTGATCAACAGGTTGCTTGAAATATCACCTTACATGCTGTCAGGAAGAGGTACAAATCTTTATCTTCAAAAGCAATAGTGAGCATGTTTGCTTTGAATGCCAACATCTGCATTTTAAAGCTCTAATCCCCAATATTGTTTTGCTCTAGCTCATTTCTGACCACTTCAAAAATGTGAAAAAAAGAACAGTGGTCATTTTTGTAACTTAAAAATATCCAGATAGTGCCTGATCTTTACAGTGTTGTGCAAAAGAAATTGAAGGTTGTATGCAGCCTATTTCTCTCTTTCACATGCTAGAGAGAGAGAGGAAATCCTTAAATTTATGCAATATTGCCATTCTCCTCTACAAGGAATACAGGAAAAAGGATATGCCTTCCACACAGAAAAACAAACCGCCTTTCTTCAGATTCATTGATTCTCCCTTTATGAAAGTCTAAAACCTTTGCTTTTATCAGAAGGTGGGGGGGGCGTCTTTAATTTTTTCTCAATAGACCTCATGTCAAAGCATAGAGTTATCTGCTGAACTTTGCAATTTCATTCATCTTTGGTTTTTTAATGTGTGATTTATGAATACTGGTGACAAGTAAAGTATGAAAAATATACATCGCTAAATCTACAAATGTGATTTGTAACTTCCTGGTCTCCTGTCATTTGATTTCCTCCTGAGCGTAGGCTTCCAGTCGCATCTTAATATTTCACGTATGTGTGGTAGAAGGAAAGTTTAAATCACTGACTTTTTTTCATATGTTGCCTAAGATATTCTGTGTTTGAACCTGAATGTACCTAAGCATTTCTGTAATCCCTGCATGCATCACCTGCTGCATGACTTACCGTCTTACCATTAAATATTTAGTTTGTGGATATGTCTTACAGAACTGAACATTAGTTGACGTACATTCAGCTTTTGTAGGGCTATTCCGTCTGCAAAGTTTTAGCCTTTATTTTATTTTTTCTTTGGGTAGGCATAAACGTACAATCATAATTAAATATTTTAAGTACCATGAATTATTCTTCATATTTTAAAGTACAACATTCATATTGGAGATCAGATTTTTAATCTAGTTTTGTATTTTCTAGAGCGAGCTCTTCGTCCTAATAGAATGTATTGGAGACAAGGCATCTACTTGAACTGGTCTCCGGAAGCTTATTGTCTAGTGGAATCAGCAGTATTTGACAACAACACAGACAGTTTTTTGAAAATTACGGCACCTTCTTGCAGAAAAGGTTAATTATTCCTGAGCCTGATTTTTGCTCCAGTTTGATTGCAGCTTGGCATTTTGGTTTGTTGTGCTCTTGCCTTTGGAATGTAAAGTTTAGCTTTGTAATTACAAGTATGGCAGATTGAGGCTGTAATTTTCCTCTTTTTGTTTCTTAAAGGGTGCATCCTTTTGGGGCAAGTTGTGGATCACATAGATTCTCTTATGGAAGAATGGTTTCCAGGTTTGCTGGATATAGATGTATGTGGTGAAGGGGAAACGTTGTTGAAGAAATGGGCTCTGTACAGCTTTCAGGATGGTGAAGAACACCAAAAAATACTACTTGATGACTTACTTAAAAAAGCTGAAGAAGGTATATATTTATGCCAGTGGAGGTTATTAGAGGTATACCTGCATGTAGATAAAATACTATATGACATCTCCTTTGTAACATTTGTGTACTTCATGTTATTTAAAAATGTTTAATTTCTGTAAGAAATAATTACAGTATGAGTCAAAAGCAACTTTTTTCTTATGTAAGAGCTGCTGGTATAAGTATAGAATATGGGACAGATTGCAGCTATTCTTTATAATGATGTATAAATGGCAATAATGAAAAGAATTGTTTTGTCATGGTAGCGACAATGTAACTTCATTCATGGAACTGAACCCAGCACATAGTAAAACTGATACTAAATCTTTTGATTGGGCCACATACAACAGTAATTTAAAAGGCAATATTCATGATAACATTCTACATACTAAGAGAATTCTTTCTTTTTATAGACAGAAAAATAATCTCTCGGTTAGTTTGGTGTTGTTACATAGCAACATTTGCTATCAGATTTGATTGGTACATATACAGAACCTTGAAAATACTTAAACATGTAAGATACATTAAGTTGAATGGCAAACTTAATTAGTGTTCTGTTCCATATGTGTATGTATGTTTATGTCTGTGTGTGCTTATGTATATATCTAAACATAAACACACACACATATGAATTGAATTTTAGGTACATTGATCATATGGACTCACAGAGATCCATGTACCTTCCAGTGCCTTTTGAATGATGACTATCCTTTTTTTTTTTTTTTTTTTTTTTTTTTTTTTTTTCTTTTTTTTTTTTTGGGTACCTTT
>VYZM01016696.1:618608-670727 GCA_013398915.1 Dromas ardeola | reverse complement strand
TTTTTTTTTTTTTTTTAATTTTCTCATTTATTTTTCTTAGGTGACCTTTTGGTAAATCCAGATCAACCAAGACATACCATTCCAATAGCTCAGATTGCTCCTGATCTGATACTGGCTGATTTGCCTAGAAATATTATGTTGAACAACGATGAGCTGGAATTTGATGAAGCTCCTGAATTTCTCTTGGGTAAGCATTATTTGGTAGGATTTTTTTACAGAGCTTGTGTAAACAAATATGTTGCAGTCAGTTGTGCAACATATGGAAAAAAATTTAGAGATTTCTTTTCTGTGGAAATGTATTTTTTAAGGTATTCTGAATTTCGGGTTATTGAGTTTTGATTTTCCATTAATTTGTGTGCTAGGACACTGTTTTTTATGTGTTAATGTTACTGATCATGAAGCTTAACACAGTAGATGATCCACACATTTTAAAATTGGACCCTTTCAGCTATTTTTTTGAGAAATGGTTGATATCCCTTTGTTTTTAATATTCTTTTCAATTTTATCTTTGAAAAGGTGATGGTGGGTTTGGATCTGTGTACCGTGCATCCTATGGTGGAGAAGAGGTTGCTGTAAAGATTTTCAATAAACATACTTCCCTCAGGCTCCTAAGACAAGTAGGAAATACTGCTTTTTTTTCTGTAGTTCTGCTCTTGGAATTCCAACCCTAGTGAAGACCTTAAAAAAGGTCTTGCACTTAAAAAAGTGCAAGACTTTGCACTTTACTCCAAGACATTTCTCAGTTTTCTTCAGAGCTAATGCTGTTTCCAGTATATCATCTGATTTTACAATTTACAGGAGCTTGCAGTGCTTTGTCACCTCCATCACCCCAGTTTAGTGTCTCTGCTGGCTGCTGCAATCCGTCCCCGGATGCTGGTGATGGAATTAGCCCTTAAAGGATCTCTCGATCGTTTACTTCAACAAGACAATGCAAGTTTAACTAGAACACTTCAGCACAGGATAGCTCTACACGTAGCTGATGGCTTAAGGTAAATGTGTCTTCTGTGGTGCTGTAAAAACAGGATACAGCTGCAAGTAGAATACACTGCAAATTAAAAGCTTATCTTTCCTTTTATCTCAAGCAGAGTATTCCCTGGGTCAGACAAATGCTTGTATGTTTATGATTGATTAGCTGATACATAACACAAACTTTTGTTACCTGTTTTTTTTCTGCTAACAAGTGTTGCTCATATAAGTAGAGAAATAGAGAAAGCTCTGCATGGAATTTCGATGTGGCTGTCGATTTCTTACTGAAATGTCAAAGAAATTAGTTTAGTGCATTTTTAAAGTTCTGAAAGTCTGAAGCATGACTGTAAAACCACAAAACCTGCAAAGGACCTCAGGAACTAATGAAGCTTAAACTTCTAAGATTCACTTTTCAAACTGCCAGTGACACTTCGGATAAGACTTGGTACTAAAATACTGCAATGTTTATGTGCCAGTAAATAGTATTTCAGAACAATTCTAAGGTAGTATCCAGTAAGGTGGTGTCATGTTGGTATTGTAATATTTGACATTTTTTAACACAATATTTAACATTTGAAAGCACAATTTACTGTTGTGGGAATAATGCATTCAGTGTGTGTGTATAGATGCATCCCTGAATTATGAATGCTTTCAATACATACTTTTTTGATTAACAGGTACCTGCATTCAGCAATGATCATCTACCGTGATTTAAAGCCTCACAACGTGTTGCTCTTTACCCTGTATCCCAATTCGGCTGTTATTGCAAAAATAGCTGACTATGGCATTGCCCAGTATTGTTGCCGAATGGGAATAAAAACCTCTGAAGGCACACCAGGTATGGAAAAATGCTTTGTTTTACAGTGCATTATGTCAAAAAATAGCTAGCATGTTTTTTATTTAGTCTGTAAGAAGTAACTCAAATCTATACTCCAGTCAAAATCACGAAATATAGTCCTAATCGTATTACAAGTTGTGATGCCAGATTTATGCCTCTTGGCCTTTCTTCCTATTCGTGTTTTAACCTCTTTTGGAAGAATCAGAGAGTATACTCTTCAGAATCAATAAGTTCTCTTTAAAAAGAGAACAAATTAAATTGCAAGAATTAATTTGATTTTTTTCTGTTTTGTTTTAGTATGATTATTGTGATACTGAAATTATACTGCTAAAATTATTTGTTCTTTTAATTTTCTTTAAGGCATAGGTAGGTCTTAATTTTTTTAAAGACAATAAATGCCTGCACTGTTCCCTGACTTTAGAGAGAACATATTACGATCTATTTTAAAGCACTGAACAATTCAACAACTTTGAAAATTGTCTTTAGGTCTTGGAAACTTTTGCCTGAGGGTGTGACTTCAAGTGTTAAATGTTAGGCCTTCAGTGAAGACTGCAGACTTGCCTTTCATTTTCAGTATTCATTGCTAAATGAATTATTTTATGTGTAATGGTGCAGGAGCTCTGTAACTGATGTACTGTCCCCTTCCTTTATACTGATTGCTGATATTTTTGGAGGTTTGCCACATGTAAACTATTGCCAGTCCAGAAATAGTGTGCCATTTTGGTGTACTTCCTGTGACATTTTCATCAATAAGTGTTTGCTCTTAAAAGGATAAAGAAGGCATCAGCTTGGTATGAATCACAACTATTAATAAATGATTTATTTGCAGGATTTCGAGCACCGGAGGTTGCCAGAGGAAATGTTATTTACAATCAGCAAGCTGATGTTTATTCATTTGGCTTGCTGCTTTATGACATTTTAACCGGAGGAGGTAGAATAATGGAAGGCTTGAAGTTTCCAAATGAATTTGATGAATTAGCAATACAAGGAAAGTTGCCAGGTATGCCTTGTTTCTTAAAGTTTTAACATGAAAGTGGATCATTTGTCCTGCCTCCTCCCAAAATAACACCCCTCATGTTTTATGTTGTATCTGGCAGTGATCTGAGGAGGAGACTAAATAATAGAAATTTTTAGAAGCTTCTCCTAATTTCACATGGACTGGAAATAGTGAGAAATAGGCATCTATTCAAGATCACCTTGGTTATAATTTCATTGCAATTTCAAGGGATCTAGCTGGTTCACTTTTTAAAGAAATAGAGGTTTTGTATACTTGGGACTTTATCCAGACCTAGGGAAAATGGATGTTGCTGAAGGTACCTTCTAATGCCATGTCTGGACTTGACCCTTATATATTACTCTGATATCATGCATTAAGATAAACACAGTTTCCCTTCTGTTCTTTGATCGTGGTACATTATGGTAAAAAATTAATTATAGAGAAGCTACATATCTTAAAATCTTTTTAAAAAAAAACCTCGATCTTAAAATCTTTCTAAACAGTGCCACTCCCTTGAAAGAGCAGCCACCCCTAAAGGTTTTAAATAGGGAATTCCCTTTTAACTTGTCAAGAGTGTGAAGTCCCTGCCCAGCTACGTACAGTTCTTCGTATTCAATCTGCATTACAATATGTAGTTGTTGGCTGCTGTAAGGAAGATCAAGCAGGCTCTCAGGCTGGACATGATGTAGTCATCTGGACAGTGTAACTCAGTATTTGGCAATTTCTCTCTAAAGAGCTGTTGAAGTTTTATCGTACTGCAAGCTTAATGCATAGCATTCTTATTTATTGCCCTGCAATATTGGATATACTCATGAAACATTCTTTAAGACTGAAAAGTCACTCCATCTAGGAAAGGGCAGCAACTGTACCGCTTAACCTGGCATGGCTTGTCCATTAGGAGAGACAGAGAGTTCATACATCTTCTACTCCTTAAAGAGAATAGTGCAATTCATAGCTCAAACAGTTTAAACCCACTCCCTAAAGAGGCCGTCCCAAGAACTGATGACTAAGTATCTCTTGAGTGCAGCTGTCCATTTGGCTGTTTTCTGTATTATAAGCCCTATGAAATAATCAGAAGTATTACTTTCTGGAGGTAGTACAGTTCCATCTGTGCACATGCTCATCATTTATCTATTTCCACCAAAAAAGGGGCTGGCTGAGGTCACAAGTAAACAGTGCCTATCATTTGCTGAACAGGATATGTTCATTTGCAAGTATTTATCATTAATATTACCTCTGTCTGATGTAGGACTGGAATATCTGCTGTGGATTATAATGAAATAAAAGGAAATGCAATACAGGCACCGTTATTCATGGGTGATTTGTTCTTAGAGAGGTCAGCGCCTATAGTCGTCAGATACATATTCAAAGCACTAAGTGGGAATTTAAACTTCCATATCTCATAAATGCTATATAGAGTTGTTTATCTAAATTGCTATACATTTTATTGGAAGTTCATCTGCATTCCATATACTTCTGCCGAAATACAGAAGAGTTAAATGTGGAAAAAAATGTTCTCAGGAATTGAAAAGACTGCAGACTGAAATGACAAGCCCTTGAATGGTCAGCATTAGTCAAAACACAACTCACACATATTTGTGATTCAGTCCCAGGTAGAGAGACATTAAAAAAAAGTTAAAGCAAACCCCATTTGCTTTAACTGCTTTTAATGACAAGGATTCTAGCTCTAGCATTTAATGCTGTAGCATTTAATGGCAGATGAGCAATTCCAAGCTGTACATGCTGACGTTTTACCTAACAGTATGGTATTTCTTAGAGCAACTCTGTAAGAAATTAGATGAATTCTTAAAATAAGAAGAAAGTTATTCAGAACTCCCATTTCTGAACTAAAGAAGTTATCTAATTTTACATTTTAGATCCTGTCAAAGAATATGGGTGTGCCCCCTGGCCTAAGGTTGAAAATTTAATTAAAAACTGTTTGAAGGAAAACCCTCAGGAACGACCAACATCTTCCCAGGTATTACTTAGCGTATTTATTTGTATTTTTGAGATAGATGAAGCTGTTGTGCTTTCTGAAAAGGAATGGAACATTTAGTTAGTAAGAGGCACAGGTTTTGTTCCGTTCTTCTTTTCTGGAACTGAAACAGCCATGCAATATTGCCTGCTCTTGCCATCTAGGATAAACTGTTCCATTCAAATCTACCAACCATTTATTCTAGCCTGCTGTTTTTCCCTGTTTTGCTGTATAGTTATTGTAATCAAACAGGATTTGGATTACTTCATGGTCTTTACCAGAGCTATGCAAAAAGGACTTAGCTATATAGTACCAGGGTGGTTGCCTACACTGTTCCATGCATGTGAGAGGAGGAACAGCAGTGTGGATCCAAAACCTACTGTCTGTTATCACATATCATGTTGCCCTTTGAAATGGGTGAAGTTTTCAAACATGACTTAACCCCATTGACTTCCTGAAATTTTAACAGAGAAATAAGTGTCAATGTAAAGCTGCTCAGCGCACAAAGATTGCTCATTAATAGTGGTAATATAAATGAGCAGACCTGCTGAGATACTATGTCCATATTCCATAAAACATTGTTAGCCATTACTTGTTATGTATTTCTCGCTGTAGAAGCCATTGTTATTACCATGTGCATGCTTTGGCTTTCTTTGTAGGTTTATGAGATCTTGAACTCAGCAGAGCTTATCTGTTTGATGAGGTATGTTTCAATACCCAGCACATCCACAGCAGAGTGCATGGTAGCTGCCAATCAAAGCTGCAAGAAGGCAGGAGTCTGGATAGGCAATGGGAACACAGAAAAAGCACAGCTTTCATTTATTAACTTAAATACAGACGGACATACTTGTGAGGTACGTGGGAAAGTTGCCATTTAAGCTAATTTTTTGGCACCCAGATGTATTTCAGACAAATTAATTGCATTTTAACAGCAGGATACTACTTTTGGAAAGCTAAGCTTTGAGAGAACAAAGATTTCTCATAAGTGAGTCATCATTGTATCCGTGAAATGAAGCAGAAACACAGTTGCTTTTTCCTCTCTTCCTGCCATCCAGCCTGAACTTTCTCATAATACGGTCTATCCACTACTATGTTCCTTTCTTCCACTCAGATGGAAGCGATTTCTAGCATGGAAGCTAGAACAAGGAGTAATAGTTATACAACCCTTCGTATCTCTATACCCCCTAACAATCCAGTTAGTCTCTTAATGATTCCTCTCTTCCCATGGATGCTACCTCATTGTGCCACTTTGGGCGATACCCTCCGTCTCTTTTCATTTGCTTTTTGTACCATTTGCCTGTGCCATCAGAAAAGGGAAAATGTTTTACCCAGGCTTGATGTGCTGTGATAAACGTGTGTGCCAGAACTGAGTGTGACTCATCATCGAACTTGTTTAAGTTATATTTCCATCTGCCATCTGTTGACCACGATACACTTGAATTGGTAGCTTTGGTATATATTATATGGCTTATTTTTCTAAAACTAAAATGAGAAAAAGAAGTATTAGACCAGTAATTCTATTGTTAGCAATTAAACTGAATTTATATTGCAGTGTCATTCCATTTGCTTCGTTCTCTCATGGCTTTGAGACCTTCATTAGAATAGAGAGACACAATATTTTTTTCAGCATTCAGCATAGAGATTTTCCTGTGTACTGCTTCAGGGGTCCTTTCCAATGCTTTGGAGATAGATGGCACAGTTGAAGATGTATTCTGCTAAAAGGGAATTAGATTTCTTAATGGCAAGGTTACGTCTTGGGTCTGTCCAGGATCCGAGAAGATTTTTATTTTATTTTTATTACCAGCAATTTACTAGCATTTACCCTTACTAAAATCATAACCAGGTTGTTTTTCTCTTTTTTTCTGACTCAGGATATTGCAGATAGTAAAATTTTAAGTTTGACCTTAGTGACCCTTCCTCCTGAGAAAGAAAACTGGATTGTAGCAGGAACCCAGTCTGGTTCTCTGTGGGCACTTAACACAGAAGATGAAACAAGAAGGCACCGTCTGCAGAAAATGTCAGATTCCATCACTTGTTTGTACTGTAATTCTCTTTCAAAGCAAAGGTATGAACGAATTTTACATATTTTGGGTTACATTTTGAAAATATGACTAAACAGAGATGTTAAGAAAATTACATCTGTACACTCATGCAGTTTTGTTCAGATACCTGCTTATTTTGCCTATATTTTCACTTTAATTTTGCACCCAGTGTAACTACATTCCTGACCACGGGTGGTTGTATTTGCTTTTAGTGTTCAATGAAACTCTTGAAATACCAGAGGCTAGTTATTTAATTTTTTCTTACCCGATTAAGGCATTTCTAGAATTCATTATTTTATTTTATTTCAGCAAACAGAAGAATTTCTTCTTGGTAGGCACAGCTGATGGCAGACTGGCAGTTTTTGAAGACAGAGCAGTAAAGGTAGGCTTGTTCTTTGCTGTCTGTTCTACAAAATACTATCGGCAATATGTAAAGCAACTACCAACGTAGTTTAATTTCATATATCTTATTATTTAATTGCTTCTCTGAAACTAAAAATAAATTTCTACTGCAGTCTTAGAGGAACTGTACATGTTTTACAATATCTGTTTTAACCAATAGAGTTAAGAGGAGAAAATTATTTCTCATTATAGGACTTTGAAAGGCCTGGCAAACTGACTAGAGAGTGACATTAATGGCTGTTATTAAGAATATTCTAACAGTATTAATCTCCTTTATTTATTGCTGTTATGGCTCCTTTTTCTGTTCGTTCACACTAAATTTTTGTAGAAAAAAAAAACAACAAAAAAAGGCAATATTGTTTGGATTTTCTGTAGGTCAGAGTTCTGCTCACAGAACAGATAAAGAAATGCTGGGAGCTGTTTATATCAGCTGGTTCATGAGGGTTATATCCTGACCATATGCAGCCTAGAGCAGTTATGGAGTTGCAACGTATTGCAGAACTCGAATATGGTCCAGCGTGGGATGTCTCCACGGTGACTTTCCCTACAGTTCTTGAACTGTGCCAGGGGTTGCAGAAAGTGCCAGTCCCAGCTCTGTCCTGTTTCCACTCACACAGGCAGTTTCTACAGGACACCTGTAGTGACATTATGGTGCTTTTCAGCCTCTTAACGTTGTGGAAAGATACCACAATGGTTCAGAAAATCTGGCTGTGTAAATTGAATTCAGCAGCTGTGGGGCCTTGTTTTAACAGTTTCTGAGTGTCTGTATACTCCTTATTTCTAATGGAGAGTATACTTTTTCTTGCAGTGTAAGGGTGCTACACCTTTGAAGATACTAACTATAGGAGATGTTAGCACACCACTGATGTGCTTAAATGAATCCTCATACTTATCTGAAAAAAATATAATCTGGGGAGGCTGTGGAACAAAGATCATCGCCTTAACTAGTGATTTTTCTGTTCAAAAGCTCATTGAAACAAAGACAAGTCAACTGTAAGTTCTTTTTATAAGTGATGTTACTTGGTTTTTTTGTTATTTTCATTAAAGATTTCTGGCAGTACTTTGATGTAATGCCTTGTTCTAGAGCTCGTTCTTTGAGTTCTCTTGTTTCCATTCTTTTCCTTCCCCAATACAGATGGAATACAATGTGCATTAAAATAAGATCAGTGAGTAGTGTTTAAAGTATTCATTGCTGCTTTTAAACAAGGGATATGCATTTTTACTATCTAAAGGATTTATGAAGTCGGTATCTCTTCAGAAAATGTATAAATGCAACTGATCATTTTTTCTCCCCCAGTTGCATTTGTCCAGGCCCTGGTTACTTTATTTAGAATTATTCACACATACTTCACATAGCATTTGTCCTTGAATGTTTGTCAGTATGATACGTGTGCATATCTTTGCCCTTTATCGTTCAGTCATGTATGATTGCTGACTTCTCATTATTGAGAAATTAAAGACTGAAGTTTTTGGTGCGTTTGAGCAAATCCTGCTCTGAAGTTAAGGGGAGTTTTTCCTGAGCAGGGAAAACAGTTTTTGATTTTATGCTAGTAGAGGTCATTATTCTGGGAAATTAGTTTTGTTTATAAAATAACGTGTTAATATCAAGCAAGAAACTAAAACAATTAGTTTTGCCTCCACAAAGCTCAAATTACTCCTGTGACAATGGCAAGATATAAAATATGTCACAGGACTAATTTGAGCTTTGGGGAGGCAAAACTGTATACAGTTTTGAAAATAAAGTTGTCAAAACCAAGTAGCATTAGGGAATGAGGCTCTGAGCAACCTGATCTAGTTGAAGATGTCCCTGCTTACTGCAGGGGGATTGGACTAGATGACCTTTAAAGGTCCCTTCCAACCCAACACATTCTATGATTCTATGAAAGTAGCGGTGTTACTGAGTGTCTGTTATCAGGCACCTGTGATTTTGAGCTGTTCTTCAAGATGATTTGAAGAGTCAGTGAAATAAGCTAATGCTGTTCAATTGATATGTGCAGGCACAGATCTGGCGTGAGAGACAAATTCGTATGTAGAGGAAAATAGTCAAAAAGGCTGTCAGTTGAAGTGAAGCAAGAGCAGAGCAAGGTGAACCAAATCTCGCTGCTGCTTTTTAGGCTTACTTATCTTTGTGTTGAGTGACCCTTTATGGCCTGTGGGCCCTGTAAGAACTACTGAGTGTCTCCAAACATTGAAAGAGTGGCAGGAGAAAGGTGGAGTTTGCCCTGCTCTGATGTGAGCATATGGGATTTGAGCAGACAGATGGGGAAGACTTATTAATAGGTTTTGGGCATTAATGCGACTCCAGGGTTATCATCAGCGTAACTCCATTACAGTGAGAATTTATGTCGAACTGTAGGAAGATTACACCAGACCCTTTCAGTTGCATCCTAGCCCAGCTTGGTTTTAAGGCTGAATGATTTGTAAGAGTTAGAGGGAAGCTAATCCCACTCAATAGTCAAGTTTTTCTACTAGATTTTTTCTGTGTATCTAACTGGAGCTCTTTTCTCATCTAGGTTCTGTCATAATGCTTACAGCGACGCAAATATTATTTCAATAGCAATAGACAAATCCATCTACTTGGCAAAGAAAAACAGCCATTTTGTGGAAATCTGGGACAAGAAGACAGAAAAACTTTCAGAACTAATTGACTGTGCACATTTTCTTAAGTAAGTATTTCAGATTGATGGCCACAGAAAGCTGAATATCAGATTGCCTTCTCTAGCATAGTACCTTAACCTGCTGGAGGTAAGGGATTTGCCCCATTCTTTGGGAAAATATGAAATTCTTGTCCTCTCTTTTGTCCCAGAACTTCAGAATATCCCATGCAGAATCTCAATTTTTTAAGACCCTTAATATATTTCACAATTTGTCTATGATGTTGAGAAGATTCATTTAACAGTGCTCGAGAAAGAAGGAAGTCTTTTGCTGTCCTTCAGGTACTAGTGCTTTTGCACCCAGTTACTTCCTGCATCCCCTGAATGTCTTCTCTCTCTGGTGCACAGATTCAGTAGGAGTCAGAGTTTTATTAGCAGTGACTGTGATTTTCATTTGCATTTAAATTGTTGCTCTCCCTTAATGTGCCACGTCCATTTCGTTTTCGTGGTGAGGTTAGGAGCCGCTCTAGGTGTGCTCCTCCCGCTTTGCAGTGACGTTATTCCCTTGCAGACTAGGAGAGACCAGACAGTTATACCTGCCTTTAAAGGTCTTTTGAAGCAGACCAGCTGGGTCTTTAGAAGTCCAGGAGCTTTCATCCCAGTTTGTTTCAAGTCAGTCAACTGATTAGCATGAGATTTTTGCAGCTTCTCTTGTTTAAAAGGCTGGTATTGAGGGAGTCAATTTAGCAGTTGTGGAGTAGTGTGCCACCAGATTTTAATACAAATTTTCTCCACGCTCATAGGGACAAAGGGGAAAAACTAAATAAGGAATCAAAACATAAACTGGCTTATTCTGGAAGAGTGAAGACAATTTGCCTGCAGAAAAATACTGCACTGTGGATAGGGACAGGAGGAGGGCATATCTTGCTGCTTGATTTATCAACACGTCGTCCTGTCCGAGTTATAGACAACTTCTGTGATTCTGTTAGAGTCATGATAACAGCTCAGCTAGGTGAGTAAAACCATCAAATGACGAGTATTTTGAAATCAATGCCAAGTTTAGGGTTGCTGTCTCCTGTTCGATGTGGTGTTCCAGGAACAGATTAGCATTTTCTGTGTTTTATTCATTCATTCTATTCCACTGCTGTCATCTTCAGTCAATGTCAGACGCTCCGGTGTTAGCTGAATTCCAGCGGGCTGTCATACCTGTGCCCACACCAAACAACAGCTCTCCCCTGCCTTGTCACTGATCAGCACATGAACACCCCCTGCCGTGCCATGCTTCAGCACAGCTCTCTCTGTTTTCTGTCCGATAGTCTTCATCTTGATCGGTGTCTGCCTGTGTTCTTTCTCCATCTTAAGTTTTACGCTTCTGGCTTCTCTCTCTGTGGACCTTGTTAGGTTTTAATAATTTTCCCTGAATTGCTCATTGCCTAGTTTTCTTCTCCCATCCTTATTCAGGAATGGTTCTTTTAGATTTGGGTCACAGGCAGATCACAGCAAAGCTGGGGAAGTGCTGCACGCTTGGACTCAGGGTGCAGACTTGCACGTACGTGCTGTTCCTGTCACCAGGGCCGGTTGTTTTGAGCTGCTGTGGGCCGACAGTATTTGTGGGTTTTCAGTGGCAATTACAAACAGCCAGAGGTCCGTAGATGAGTATGGGGCACTTCTTGGCTGTTGTAACTTTCTTCACCTGTACGCTTCCCTGCATCTCTCCCAAAAGTAGTAAAGGCCATACCAACTCAAGAGTTCATGGTATTGGAGTGGTGGGTATGCTTAAAATACACATTACGTCAAAAAGTACTCTGTGGCGCAACACGTGGATTCCCATTTCCTTCCTCCGTGCTTTGAAAAAAACTCTGGAGTTCCCTTGTCAGTGTGATTGAAAGTGTGTTTGCTGTCAAAAAAAAGACAAGCTGTTGTTGCAGACTCAGAAACACGCTGCAATCCTGCAAACAAACTTCATAGCTGCGGGCTGTGGATGTTTTCTCATTACCACCATGAACTTAATTTGGGGACTGTTTCTTTCCTTTCTGGCACCAGAAGTATCCATAGACCACAGTTAGCTCATAGTGCTCACAGCCTTGTATGAATCAAAAAACCCTCCATCTTCCCCTGACTTGCCTTTGCCTGAGACAGCAAGTTTGTAGAGTCTGTTTGGTCCTCAGCTGTTACGAGTGTCAGCTGTAGAGTCCAGATTCACTAGCACAGTATTTTCAGTCCCTGTAGTCCTGATTGATAGATGAAATATTAGTACTATAAAAGGAGATTTTATTTTTAGCTTTTTGTAAAGAATAGTTACTATGAAAATAAACTTTCAGCCTCACTTATTACCGTAATTGATAGAGAAAGTATACTGTATAGAATAATACAGTGTGATTTAAAAAGCCTGGAGTCTCATATTCTTTGTTTCTAGTCACCTCAACATTTTAAATCAAAATTTTATGTGTATAAAAGTTAATACTTCAGGAGAAAGAGTTTAGCTGCTTTTGCACAAATCTCAAGAATGGCAAGTAAGATTGATACATGCAGTTTGATGTGTACTTTCTTCTTTTGATCATTTTTTCCCAGCAATTATTTATAAGCATTGGGTTTTTTCCTAAATTCAAAGACTTTGTTTTTACTGGGATTTTCACAGAATCAGTGAAAAAGGCACTGAGGCTGCTGAGCAACTCTTCAATAGTAACACATTTCTTGAGTGAAATGAGAGAAGATAGAGGGAAATATTTTTGTATTAAATAGTTTCACTTAAGATTAAAATATATAATGTCAGTCAGATGTAAATGTTTCAGGGAAAAGCGATTGCCAGACTTTGAGGCATCAATTTTATCTGTAGTTGATCTATGAATACGGAAACATAATGTCTTTTTCTAATTCTGTCGCCTAACACATTGATGTATGATAGACATGAGACTTGTCATAGAGAATGATTTATATGTACATCTGTAGTTCATTTTGCAAGTGAAAATTTAGACTTCTGTATAGTAAGAAAGGACCCTAGTCTGAATAAGAAACAAATTATTTAAGTTCCAATCACTTTTGTGAGGAATATGTATAGGACCGGTTGCAGAAAAAATTAAAGCGATGAAAAATCTGAGCATGGAAGATGTGTGTGCTTCCCACCAGCCCTCATCTACCATCAGCAGATTTACATCAGTATCAAAGGAGAATACACTGCAGATTTCCACAGGGCAGGAAACATCTCTCTCTCCCTTGCAGAGGTCCCGGGGGAACCACCAGAAACGTTTGATGATTCAGGAGGAATGTATCATGGGGGGGACACTGCGGTGTGGTCACACAAAACTTCCAAGACTGTGGCTTTCACAGTAAGCCATACTCAGTCTATTTATACTCCAGAAACTGAGACCATCCTTATCTTTTCCCTGGCGGAGCGTGTGAGACTTCGTGTATGAGGAGGTGTGGGGAGGTGTGGGGCGCAGCTGGGGCTGTCTGCACACAGGGGGCTGTTCCTTCCCTGACCCGATCCGTGACCCGGGAAGCGAGTCCTGTGTTCCTCTGCTAGCGTACGGCCAAGGGTCGCTGCCCTCCTTGTGCTGCCAGCGGGACAGGGGGCTGCTGTGGCAGGAGAACGTGTAACAGCTTCCATCTTACCTTGCAAGACATTCATAAACATGTTCTTGTTGGGAATAAGTGGGAAGTTGATATTGAAACACTGGCACATTGAACTCATCCTTCTGTGGTCCAACCACTCCTATCTTCCGAGCCTTTTTTTTTTTTTTTGCATCATTCAGTAGGCACCTTCCGATGCTCCATTGCCTATTTCTACTTCCCTACTAACTCTCCTTTCCTACCTACGTGCCATCGTTAGTTCAGAACGCTTTTAATTAATTTGTACCCTGTGTGGTTATTTCGGTTTTTCCATAACCAAACTGATCACCAGCACTTTCCGTTTCTGCTGTGCGCTGGGGACTCCATTTGCAGCCCATCCCTTCGCTGTGATACCTGTTTCCTGTGACTCTGCTGCCTCTGCTTGTGCCGTATAACGGGGTGCTTTGTTCTTAGGCTCGTTCAACAGGCCGGTCGGTGCAGCGCTCGTGCCTTTGAACCCTGAGAAACCCCTACATTAAACAGACACGTGAACTGTATTGTTTTCATGTCTGGGTTTTTCATGGTTAATGATTCTGAATAAAGGGTCCAGTTGACTGAACTGTGCTTTCCGTCCTCTTAGTGGCATGAGGTCATCTACTCTTTCTGTCCTTAAATTACAAAGTTCCCATTAAAATTAAAATTTTGTAATTTATTTCTTTGAAAAAGGGAGTCTCAAGAATGTGGTCCTGTTTTTGGGATATTGCTATAAAAGTGACACCGACGACAACAAATACCACAAAGGTACCTGAACTGTGTTTTATTAATTTGTATTATTAGTGGAGTAGACACTATTATGTTTGACTACCCACTGAGAGTGGAGAGTTGATGATCATTATTTGATACAATTTTTGAAACATCATTATTAGTTTTTGTTGTCTTTTGCATTTCTGGGCTCCATACCAACTAACAGTAACTTCCAAAAATGGATTAGAGGAAGCCACTATTTGAAGTGTATAATATCATTTATTGGAAAACTGTATTTGGGGAATAAATGTCATTGTCTAATTGGAGAATGTATCAAATGGATTTCCAGAGGGGTCTGTGCTAGGCCAGGAATCCTCAGTGTTTTCCCGAATGATGCAGATGAAGGAATAGTGAATGTGCTTTTCAGATTTGCAGACAATTCTCGGCGAAGACAAAGCCACAAGCGCACTGGAGGCCAGGATTAGAATTCAAAATGACCTTGACAAATAGAACAAATGGTCTGGAAGGAAATAGGATACAATTCAGTGAGGACAAATGCAAGACCTTTTACTTAATTAGGAATGATCCGTTGTACCAACGTGAGGAAATGATCAGCTTAAACAGCAGTGCTGCAGAAAAAGGGTTATAATTGATTGCGGGCTGAACACGAGTCAATCATGTCACGTCGGTGCAGAAGAGGCAAACACTGTTCTCACACCAATCGACAAGTGGCGTCTCTGAGACATGAGCTAATTCTTAACGCTCAGCTGAGTGCTGATACGGCCTCTGCTGGAGGAGCGTACCCGTTTGGGACGTTGGTGAATGATCGGGACTACTAGGAATAGTCCAGAGGAGATAAATGCAACCTGGGAGGAAATGCTGCAGGAATTTAAGTTGGTTGATGTAAATAAAGCTTAGAGAGGCTACAATAATAGGCTTCAAATATGTAAATAAAGAGGAAGGGAATAAAGACTTCTGCATATTTCCTGTGGGCAGGATAAGGACTAACCAGTTGCTATTATAGCAAGGGAGATTTACGTCAGATGCATCAGGAAAAGCTTGCTGACAATTAGGATAGTGACGTGCCGGAGTAGCAGGATAGAAAATCTCCGTCTTTGGGTTTTTCTGAGAACAGTTACAGTTGATGCTCTGATCGATGCCCTTCACCTTTGTCTCATCCCAGTTTCAGTGACTCCTAAAAATGTGGCAATGGCAGTATAAAGTTGAGGGTGGCAAGCGTAGAGGAGCTGACGGTTTGGAGTAAAGTAAGAATCAAATTTATAGTGGTGGGTTTTATAATCTGATATTCCCTGATTATTACTATAAGAACAACTATTTCAGCCTTTGTATTGTATTTAAGAGGGCTGTTAATTTTACAGAGAGGAATCAGAGACCCCCAGAAACCTTGGGGCGTTAGTTTGTGAGCCATGCAAGTGTTCTCAATTATCCTTATTCCCCTAAAAGCAATGCGAATTCTCCATGAATAAAGAGTCGTTTGGATGAAGGGAGATTGAAGAAATGACCTTCCTCCAGTATTCTCACTGCCTTATGAAGTCAGTTTTCATTTTTAGTTTACAGTAAATGGGTTTTGGGTCTTGTAAGCATTTAGGGTGTATCTGCTCGGGAAAATAGAAATCAAATTTTGTGCAGAAACCTCAGCATTATCTGTAGCTCAGGTCAGGACCTTTGGCCCACAGGCACCAGAAATGGTTTTTCAAGTGCTTTTAAATGGTATACGCTAAGTTTAGGAAGTGGAATACAAATCACTGTGCAAGTACAAACAGCTTGTAACCCATAACTGCGTTACCTCACGCATAAAGTGTCATATAACTTGTCTTCCAGGTCCTAAGCATTATGCTTCATTGAGGCAATTTACGAGTAATTAAAAAATAAGCAGATAAGCAAAACCAATTCTAATTATGCAGTAAGTCTTCTCTGTTGCAGTTTTAAATATTTTTAATTTTTTTTTTTCCAGAATTACAATCCTGCGTGTCAGTGTGGGACATCAACCTGCCCCATGAAGTGCAAAACCTGAAAAAACATATAGAAATGAGGCAGGAATTAGCAGAAAAAATGAAGAGTTTTACTTTGGACTGAAAAGTCACCCTGCAAGTGCCATTCTCTTTTCTAATCTTCCATCCCAGCTTACCGTGCAGTACTTACAGCTTCTTCTTGCTGGGGTTTTTAACCGAAAACCAGGAATAAAATTGCCACGAGAAGTGCAGTTGGTATCCATAGGATACCAGGAAAAAAAGAAGGATAAGTTATTTGTAATATTTGAAAGGACAGAAAACTATTGAGAATTTCCGAATCTAAAGTGTTACCGTGCGTCTGCTTACTCGTGAAGTTCTGCTCTCAGCAGCTACCGCTCAACTTCAGTATAACATCGTTCATCCGGTTTTTAATCCCGGCTAAATTGGGAATAAGCCAGGATGGCTCTTATTTACTTCATTATCTCTACTGAGTTGACGCTGTAATAAGAAGCAAAGTTTAAGCCTCTATGTGTTTATTGCAGTTGGCATGGATGAGTTTGCTCTGATGATTCATGTTTTCCTAACAAGTCAGAGCTCATGACCCTGAGTATGTGAAAGAAAACATTGTATCTTCTATCATAACAGTGTTTAAAGGAACATATGATGACTACATTACCCCTTGGAAACAACAGGCAGAATGAATAGTCTTTATTTCTCCCATGAATACTTGACATTTTTTCATTATAACCAGGAAAAGAAAAAAAAAAAGGTTGTGCTACAATAATAAAATAGCTCCAAATTCAGAATTTAAATACACTGACAGGCTTGATGTCCTCTTGCAGTACTGGGGTCTGCCTTGTCCTAGGAGGTGTAGTCACATCGTTATCAACATTTGGATGGGGCTTTGAGCAGCCTGGTCTAGCGGGAGGTGTCCCTGCCCAGGGCAGGGGGTGGGAACTAGATGAGCTTTAAGGTCCCTTCCAGCCCGAACCATTCTATGGTTCTGTGCTTACTATTCCCGTGTGTCTGTTGTACAGCTCACTTTGAAAAGCCAAGAAAAATCACAGGCTGAAAGCTCTGCTCTAAATGCTGCTACAGCTCGTACCACAAAGGAAGCAGCGCGCTGCTGTAGCCAGACCACTAGTTCTTCGTCTGACTTTGCTGGTTTGCTTATCTCGATCTGAAAAAAAAAACCAAAGGGAACCACTTTGATATTTATAATGTGCAAAGTTCCCACTTGTTCTGGTTTTACTTTATAGAGTTATTTTAGGGGTAAGCAGGGGAACCTTGAGGAGTGTAAGAATTGGCTACCTCTTGCATCTGACTACAAGAATTTGTTGCCACACATCTTCATTCCAGAGATGCCTCTTACTGCTCTCTGGCTGTAAGTCCAAGCTGCTGCGTACAGCCTGCACTGACCTGCTCTAAGTGCGTGCCTTATTTCTGTCCGTCAGAAGACAGATGTCGTTTTCTTTTTTTGATACCAAAAAGAATCTATAGGATCCTCCTGAAATCTCAAGGAGTGGAGTATCCAGAGCCATTCCTGAGTTTATTTCTATGAAGCTGAACAAGGTTGAGCAATCAAAAAGTTCTCAGTTCCATTTTTACAGTTTCGGAGAAATTACATACTTGGACAACAGCATTTATTGTGTCCAACTGTATCATTGTGCTGTTTTCTGCCATTTGTTGAGTATTTGTTGATACTCAGGATTCCTTTCAGATATGCACCCCAGGTTTTACGTATTCTTGTATTCTGCATACTGGGAGTAGTTTGCTATTTATATGGGATTTTATAACTCAGAAAATATATATTATCTATAATGAATACTTTTTTAAAAAATAGAATATATGTATTGTGATTATGTTTATTTATAAGTCATTTTGAGAGGTAAGCCTTAAACCTTTTTATTAAAACTGTGCTTTGTTAATAACATGGTCCCCTTTCTGATTGCTGAATTTCCAAGGAGGAGCTTTTGTGTGCGGTTTTTGTGGAGCTTAATCCCTCACATCAGGATGATGCAAGATCCGGGTTCTGTGGGTTGTGTTGACACAGCTGCGTTCCCACTTGTCCCACGTCTCCTGGTGCACGTCTTGAGCCCCTTTCCTTTCCCCGGTTGGTCTTCTACTTGGTGCTCCTTGCAAGTGCTCCTCGCAGCCTCTCCCAGAGGTGGGAGGCGACCTGTGCGCAGTGCTGTCCCTGGGGTCGTTGGTCACCTCTTCCAGGATTCCCCAGAAAAGAACGATCCGTAGACTTGACTCCGGCCTACGTGGTGGGTGTTACAGGGAGAGCAAAGAACAAAAAAAAACAACAGCAACCAAACGGAAGACAGGAGATTATTACAAACCTGACTAAATTGGCCACTGTCGAATTATCAGTGGCGAGAGGGTACAATTCTGTAACAATGGTAACTCACCCTGACTATTCAGGAATAGAGCCCTCATTCATACAGAGCACAGTGACCCAGCTGCTTCCTCCCCAGATGATACTTTTTAGGACTATAGGAAAAGATTTGAAGACCCCGCGTTGGTGCTTCTTGTTATTCTTTGCCGTTTGATACAGCCTAGAGTTGCATCTCTGGCCATTTTGGGCCCTGTTCGGCTCATGCTGCACAGCCGCCTGTCTGCCGAGCGTGGCGTTTCTTGGAGACAACAGTGGCAGGGCCTTCCCTCTGGAATAAAGCGGACAGCCCTCAGCATCCGCCTGGTTCCTGACTAGGGGAAAGCTCTGGAAGGAGGTGGCTGCAAAATTGTTTGGCCAGGAGCTGGCAGACGGTAAGTGTGTGCACGTCCAGTTCAGGAGCGCGCGGGGACTGGTGTCCCCTTCCCAGCGGGGACATGCCACCAAGGGCAAGAACAGTACTTCGTGTGGCAACCATTTAAACCTGCGCTATAAGGAAACCTTTTCCGAGAAATGTCTCTACTGACAAACTATAAGGAAAGATGAAAAAAAATAAGATCCGTGACTTTTTGTGTCCCCTCGGGCTTTAGTGGAGCTGTTTGGAAGCCAGTAGGATGTGATCGCGCAAGAGTATAAGCTCTACCAGACATAGCACTTACTTATCCTGTAAACTTAGGATAACATCCAGCACCTGGAAAGAGAGAGAGATAACCCTTACTGCAAAAAAGAGCCTGTTTGCTTATGGGAAACGAGCAGGATGGTGTGGCTGTGATCTAACACCTGAGCTGGAACTTGTCATTAACCCCACGTTCCTCAGAACTGCGCGGCAAAAGGCTACTGGGGTTTAGACCTGGAGACAAACTGTATGGAGCGAGCTGAATGCTTGACTACATACTGATTTTCATTTTTTTTTTAAGAATCTTTCCCCTCCCATGCCATTGGCTTTAATTAGAGTCATTCCCTTTATTGGTTGCTTGCTCTGACATAGAGCTGGTTCATCTCTACGTTAATTTTAACCTTATTTCTTTCACAAGCAGTTCCTGGTTAATCCCACTGCAAACACGTCCTGCAGCCTGGCTTCAGGTACTTTCTGTATTATATCCTGGCATTCCTCTTACGCAGAAATCTCATACTTCCTCTTGCGTCCCTAATTATTATCTTATTACTGCTTTATGCACCACTTTGGGGCAAAACTGGGAGGTGTAATGGAGGAGAGGGAACGAGGCCTCCTGGGTGTTAGTTACTCCCCAAGCATGGGCATTTGTTGTTCCCGCCGCTTAATAACCGTACCCATCAAATAAGCAAGACAAACAATGCATTTTATCCTGAGTTCTTCAGATACCAGAGAAATGAGAGAGTAAGGGAAAAGAATGAGGCTCAGCAAATGAGGAAAAGAATAACATTTGTATTTTTCTATCAGTCTTTCAAGTAGAAAAGTGTACAAAAAAATTCCTCTTCTCACTTATTTTCTGGCCTTTAAGGCATTACTAAAAAAAAATCTGAAAACAGCTCCCGTTACCTGTCTTTAAGAGAACCAAATTTCCTGATCAGAACTGGCGGTTGTTCTGGTTTTTTCTGTCTGAATTAGTTCTTCACCCATATTATGAACTCAGCCCAGGACTGTACCGACCTGCACCGTCTCTTTATGTAAAACCTCCTTCAAGGCCTTTGAACAAGCAAAAATAAGAATTACATGTACTGGCCGGCCCATGTACCATTTTGTGAACTTTTTTTTTTGTTTGTTTCTTTATAACAATTTTATTAATATATAAATAGTCACATGAGAGCTGAGAACCATACTTATTGCATATCTGTATTTTAAAATCCATGATTTTAAGAGGGGAAAAACCCCCAACCCCCAGGCTGTATTATTGCTGTACAAGCAAAGGGAAGCCAATTTTAGGAAAAATTCAGAAGCAAATACAAGTGAAATTTCCAGCGTTCAGTTTCAAGAGCGTTCCTGGCTGTGTTTGAGAGCTCTGCAGGTACGGTATGAAGACACCTCGGTAAGACTCCTGAAGGCTTACACTAGGTCCTGTTCAATTAACAAAATTACAAGAACTATCAAATTGCGAAAAAGTTTTTGCCCCTGCAGTGACCTTACGGTGACCGGTTCCTACCGCTGACATGGTTTATTTGGACTGAGCAGTAAACTGGAATTGTTTTTAAGAAGTTATTTAAAATTACCATACACCCGTAGGTCAACAACAACCAACAAAAAAAAAAGTAATTTTTAAAAATTGACCTAATACAATTCTGCTAAAACCAAAATGTAAGTAAAAGCAAGTTAAGGCCTTTTCTTTCTCCTCTTCTGCGATGTTGCTTTGATTTTCTTGCAGCCTGAGAAGGCGGCAGGCGAATACTGTCAGGTTAGTTAAGTCCCACCATCACTCCCTACAAAGGCCGTCACTAATTAGCAAGAAGAGACTTAAAAATCAATGTTATTTCTCTAGCATAGGTAATTATTTACTTCACTTCCACCACAGCCCGTTAACATCAATGACCTGAAAAATTTAAGTGGACAGAAAAGGGGAAAGGAATGAAAATCTTCTGTGGCAATTGCAGTGTTTTGCCTTTTCTGCACCATTTTCCACTGCCTTTTGCCGTGCTTTTCCCGTGTGACCTCCTGGCGCTGGCACGGCTGTGCCTGACAGAGGGACAGGGCTTTTTGCTCTGGTGGGCTTTGACCCCGCTCCCATCCAGCCGAGAAGCACAGGCACCGTTTTGTGGTCTTGGGGCAGGAAAAAACAGAAGAGGAAAACACAAAACTCTTCCTTCCTTCCGAAGGACACCAAGGAGGGGGGGCCAGCAGGCTGGTGGCGTAACTAGTCACAGAGGAGATGGAGAAGCCCTGGGCTCCCCTACAGGCCCTGGGTCAGCCCGACATGGCGACAGGAGCGCGGTGACGGCTGGCAGGGTCACACACCCCCAGCATCGCCGCCTCCTCCCTGCTCCAGGTTTCGGCAGCTCCAGCAGAGCCCGGCCCGCACAGGACCACCTCTCCCTCAGGACGCAGCATGGTGGGACAAGACTTTACTTTGTAGAAAGCAATTCATACAGCAGCAATGGAAACACCTGGCTCTTTGCTCTGCAAGTACATTAAATTTAGTTCATTGATGCTCAGTTCTGCTTTTCTTGCCTTGACATCTCCGCAGTCTCCTTGAAAACATCTGTTCTCTGCGGAGCGGAAAGATCCACCCCCAGCCGGGCTCCTGCGCTCTGCAGTTTGGACTTTAGATCAACAGAGCTGAGGCTCAGAAACGTCGACTTTGCACCATTATCATCAGAGGTCACAATAAATAATTTTTATTTTAAAAGCTGCAGAAGCGCTCGCAGAACTGTGAGCCCCTGGAAGAGCAGCAGCAACGTCTGCAGCTTGCGAAGCAGCGGGTGGGTCGGTTTGGTGTGGCAGAGCTGCCAAAAGACGCGCGGTGGCTTCCCCATGGCCGTCCCCACCATGGCCACCCTCCCTGACCACTGCTCCCTGAGCTCTGGCCAAGCACAAATCCGCAGCAGCCGAGAGAGAGGATGGGAAGGGGAAATACCAGTGCGGTTTTTCTCAGTAGAGGCTGTGCGGGGCTGAGGGACACCGAGCCCAGGCACCTGCTCCAGCACAACAGTGTTTCCAGGGGCTGGCAACACACAGGGGTTGCCCCAGGCTCCGGTACGGGTCCATCCTGCCGGGCTCCTGCCCCTCTGGGGCCGGGAAATGACAGGTCTGTGGGTTCCAGCTAGGAAAACACCACTGAACCCTGCTGGGTTTGGGTGAGACCTTACCCAAACGTATGGAGAAGCCAGTTCTGCACACTGCCAATTTTCTTACATCATTGTAAGCATTTCCTGATGAACGCCCAACACAAAGCTCACGTGCATTTTGCCATTTTGAAGCCCACTGCTCAAACTCGGGTCTCTGCTGAGCTACGTCCACAGATGGGCAAAGCAAACAGTGGGGCCAATGCCCCAGGGCTCGGCCAAGGGGGTGCTGGCCCCAGGGGGCTCCATTTGCACCCATGGTTCATTATGCAGGTCCAAGGGAGGCCACTTCGACTATCGGGACAAGCCACCAGAGCTCAGACACCATCCCCGCAGCCCTCCTCTCTGTAAGGGAACCATCCACACAACGGGGCTGAGCCCTGCGCCACCCCGGCCAGGCTCTCCAGGTGCTGCCGATGAAGGACCAAAAGCCCATCCGCTCCCCCTGCGGTGCCGGCCACGTGGAGGAAGATGTCGTTCCCCCCTCCACGTGCCTCCATGAACTGCTACAGTGACATATCTCCTGCGTTAGTCTAACACCGGGAGGTTTAGGTAAAACTCGAAGGATCTGTTATATCATATGTGCACATGTAAAGGCTTAACGAGTTTCCTATTACTCTGAAAAAGTTCAAAATTTGAAAAGTGAATTTCTAAACTTTAACGAACAGTCAGTCCCCTGCTAGAGCCTGCGCTCCCGGCTGAAGCGGAGCAAGAGCAGCCCCTGACACACAGAGCCGGAGGCAGGGGCTGCCCGGCCCTGCGCGGCAGCCAGGCTCAGTTTAAATGCCATGGTTATTCATACATGCTTTTAATAACTAACTATCACCCAGGTAATTAAGTTTTAATAAACAGTAATTCTCAAATATTATCCATGTGTCAAAACTTGCCTCCCCCCCATTTTTTTTCCTTCCTCCAAAACACTCGTATGTGCTGAGCACTCCGCAACTGCAAAGTCTCATGGCAAAACATGCTCCCGTCTTGTAATTACAGCAAAGTTTACAAGGGGAAAAAAAACCCAACCAAAACCATTCAATTCCCTGTTCGCACAGCTATTACAGCTTACCCAGGAAGGGACACAACACCTGGGCTCTGCAGGGGCTCAGAAGTGCAGCCAGCTCTGGTCCCGTAGCAAGCTGGTACAGAGCAACCAGCCCTGCTGGAAAGAGTCTTAAATCCCCGTTGCTGGAGCTGGAAAAAAAAAAAAAGTTTAAAAAACAAAAAAAGAAATCAATAGTCAGTGTCTGCAGTTCCACTAAAACCAGTGCCAGATACCTACAGGACCGCACGTCCCTGCTCCTGCAAGCCCCAGCACAGGGATGCCGTGGCTGGGCAGCTCTGCGAGACACCTCGCCCCTCGGTGCAACTCGCACCACGAGGAGCACGTGGCAGAGGGACACGCAGGGGCGTGCGGGGAGAGGCTCCTGCTGAGAGGATGCTGGTGGCCCTGGCCCTGGAGAGGGGCAGGAACGGTCCTTCCTGGGGGAGATCAGAAAGCCGCCAGCTTGCCCAAATCCAGGCCTCGGTATGAGGAACAACAGACAGGGAAGCTCATCACCAGCTATTTTTAGTTCCGCTCCACTTCACCTATCCACTTTTCTCCAGTTAAAGGCTTTATCCTGGACAAACTTCGCTTTTTAGTTTAAAAGCCCGTTGGGCTCTGACCATGTCAGCTTTGACCAGTACCACTCCCCTTCTGCACAGGCATCTCCAAGACCTCAGAAGAGCAAAGCACAAAGTTGCTGTTGCCACTCGGTTGACCCATCGCTGCTGAAAGACAGAACTACCAGCGTCCCAGTTTCACTGGAGGACCCACCATTCTCTGCCCTGTAGGAAAAGCCACAGGACAAAGGCTGGGAGCTCCCCGGCTCCAGCAGAAGCTCTCACAGACCCACACGCCATGAGGCAGCGTGTTGCCACAGCCCAGCAACACGCAGCCACCCCCTGGCTCGCTTTGCCCACGATGAGGGTCCTGCACAGCAGCCACAGGTTGGCTGTGGCTCCAGCCCAGCCACCCACGGGGCTCCCTGGGGAACGGCTTTTGGGCTCGGTACGGGCAGGGGAGCACAGGCCCTCGCTCAGAGGAGCACTGTGACACCTCCAGTCTGCGATGGCGCAGGCAGAGACACGGGCACGGCAGCCGGGAGGAGCTCTGCTCATCCCGAGCCTGCCCGGCACCGGTTTGCAGTCGCCTCTTGCCCCTATGCCAGGGCCCTCCTGAGCTTAACTCCTGGCTTTCTGTTTTTCACACCTCACCTTGCTGGTCCTGGGGCTCTGAACATTTCTATTTATATACACAGCGCAAAAATAGACAACAAACGAGCTACAATGAGATTTTGCTTGAACTCTGGTATGTCAAAGGCAGGGAGAGGCGCGCGTTCGCAGAGCGTGCCCTCAGCTCTCCCCCGGGGACAGCGCGCTGCACCACACAGCCTTAAAGGTTTCTGCTTTAATGAGCTTATGGACCGGCCCGCAGAAAATTCTTCTGGAAGACAGGAAAAGGTGACACTGCCTTGTTCCTGGGCCAGCAGCTACCAGAAATGCTTTGGAAAGGACACTAAGCCATGGCAGGAGGAAAAGATGAAGCATTTCATATAATTTTAACGAAACCAGCTGAAATGCGTGCCAGTGCTCTAGCGAGGGGTGCAAGGGCAGAGGTGGACAGCCTACAATGACAAACCTTTGCCAGGGCCCTGAAGGCAGCAGGCAGACTCCCTTAAGGCTTCTTGAAACATTATCTACTATACGTTAAGTACATATGCAGGCAAGGATATTTTCTCTAAACAACAAGCCACCAGCAAGGCCAAATGCTAGACATGATTTGCATTAACTGAGTGTTGGCAGGAAAAAAAAAACCCTGTCTTTACGAGAAGTAACCCTGCAACTAAGCACCAATCCAAGTACGTGATGCGTATAGATGTATCCTCCCCCACCCCCACCTTCTGGGGTGCCTTTTAAAAAACAGATGGAGATCTTTGTGAGTATCCCCAGACAAGCTGTTCTCATTTAATATCTCCCAGAAAAACGCTGTGGTGCTTGGTTACCTCTGAAGAAATAGAGGGCGGGGAGTTTTAGTATCATCAATGCCACCAGAGATGCAACCAAGGTGATCGCATCCCTCCAGCTTCGGTTACTGCATCAGTAACGCGTTACGCAAGACATCCTTCGTACCGCATCTTCTCACAGAGAACTAGATCGCAAAATGACAAGGCAACAGCTGCCTCCCTGACCTTGTTTTGTCTGTACAGTTAATCACAGCTGCATTTATACCAAATATACATTTGCTTCTGACTGTTCCTAAGCAACTATGCCGACCGCTTAGGGCTCAGTTTGTCAAATCAGTCCCTGAAAATCTTAAGAGGATCTCAGGGAAAGCAAGGTAGAGGAGGGACAGTCTTTGTCCAGCCCCATGCAGGACTGACTCCACCAGAACATCTCCCCATCCCGCCATGGACCACCCCATGGATAAAAACAGGCGCCCAGGGCAGAGTCGGTCAGAAATGCCAGGAGCTGCACCCACAGCACTGGTCCCCAGTGGGGTGCTTTTAAGATGGAAAGAGCTGAATTTTCTTTCAAACTCAAATTACCTATTTCTAGGACGAGAATTTCATGGAAGGGAAGAGCAGCTTGGTTTTGCTTTTTCAAAGAAAGTCTGCTACATTGGTTAACCCAACCCCTCTCCTGCTACAGACACTTCTTCCTCACCTCCCTGCCAGTGGGAGCCCCAAAACACCTGCTAGAAAGGTCAGGGGGAAAGAGTGAAAAGAGCCTGAAGTAGGAAAATTTCCATTCATACACCCACTCACTCTCCTCTCGTGGTCGGTCCTGCAATAGGCACCAATACACACAGCAGAGAATGTGGGAAGACACAGCAACAGGCAGCACGAAGACAGCAGCCACAACGCACAGTAGGATCCGTCACAGCCAGACTTCCACAGCCTCCCCCGTCACGCTGCTCACCTACGCCCACCACAGCACATCTCACACGGCTCAAGAGCACAGCACATCACTCAGCTGGAAGATGGCATTATTATAAGTTACGTGAATTTACCCCTTATGTCAGCTCATGATCAATTTTTCCCCCCTAAGAATTCTCTCACTCAACTGTGGGTTTTGACCCCATCTTCAGTTTTTACCCTGCTGCCTTGCTCTGCTGCCTCCGCCCCAGAACAGGCACCTGCCCTGCACGGCCTCCCCCGCCCACCGAACATCTCGTCCCGTCTTCTGCCGTACCATAAAGCAAGCAATCACCCTTACTGAACTCCTGCAGGTGCCACGGCTGGCTACGTCCTCACCTCTCCTTTCTCTAATTCGAACTATTTTGTGAAATACATCCAGAAACACAGCAGTGAAGCATGTCATCTTAACCCAGAAAATGTACAGCAAGTTCTTGTGCAATTCTGTCTCGCAGGTGATGGGGCTGAAGGTGCTCTGTCCTGTTAAAAACACAGCTCAGTGTTTCCTCTTCAGCCCTAAAAACAACAGAGTTACTTGAAAAATATGAGTTGCTTGAGCTCCCATCCCCTCCCCACCTCTCAGGGCTGGCACTGGCCTTCTGTGACACTGAGGTGCGGCTCAAGGGACCCAGGGACGGCCACGTTCAGGCACAGCACCCCAGGCCTTGTCTTGGAGGCAGTCAAGGCGACCGTCCTCCTGCTAACACAACCTACACCCCCTGAGAGCACGGTAGCAGCAGACCAAAACCCAAACCATCCCAGCTGAAAGCAGGGAAGACTTTTTGCCCAGAAGGACAGCTGAGGGGGACCCGGGGAGCCAGAACAGCCTGCAAACAGCATGCTACCAACACACCTTATTAAGGTTAAAAATGTCTTCCCGTGTTCTGTCTCTGCAACATCACGTTAGAGACAAAGATAAAAATACATAATTTTGATCATCTTTTGTGATCCAGAAAATGGTCTTTTTCAACTACCATCCCCCCTTTCAGAAAATACACATCACATCAACATCAGGGTTTCTGTTTCCCTTGGGACACCCATTCCTTTCATTTTTCCATACTATACTCACTTTTACACAACGTAAATAAACACAGCCAAAAGAAGTCACTGCAATAAACTCGTGGTTTCTCTGGAACACCCTTGCACATGCTGGTTAAGCTAATGACAACGTGTGGTACGAGGCTGAAGTGGTACTAGCAGTAACAACCAAACCCTCTGCGTAGAGAGAAAGCAAACAGCACAGCAACACCGGTTCAGCTGATCCTGTATTCACTCCACAGTGCAGCATCTCACATCTGGAAGTCGATCCCAAGTTTTCTTCCATTAGGACCCAGCTGTCACACAAGCTTTGCTCTAGACATAACAACAGGAACACACCACACAAGGATTTAAGACACACCAAGCCGCTTGGCTCTTTTATGTGAGAATAGAAAATAACATTTAAGTTCTGGTACAGAAAGTCAACTGAGATCAGTATCTCCGACCAGTAAGTACAGCCTGTTCCAGGCAGAGAAGAAACAAGTGTTAGGACAAAGCCCAAAGCAGAACCAGTCCAAGCAGAAGTAGGGAAGAAACCTCAGAGGGAAGACCCAAAGAGAAACGGGAACCAAAAATTTACAGCTTTTGATTTTCTTGTTCACCGAGGCCAAGAGTTTCACAAATCGCTGGAGTTTTAATTCAGTGTTCAACAAACCACAAAAGAGAAAACGGCAGACCTGGCTGTCAACCCCAAGGACCTGACGTCCTTGAACTTCTTTCTCAACCGTTGAACTGAACAAAGGTCCTTCCTTATTTCCCACATTTTATTTACTATTTCATATAATTTCTCAGTTTAGGAAGCCCTTTGCTTTGCATAGCAAATCACTTACATTATTTACACTGTGCTCATCACCAAGATCCAAGTGTCCTGTAAAGTACATTAACACAAGTCAGCAAAACCTGGCAACGCCACAGAGATTTTTATTTTTCCATAATTAGTCCTCTCAATTATAATATTCATTCCATAGTGAGTAAGGCCAGGGTCAGCATCATCTCCTAATATATTATTAAATCAGTTTTGCTGAGAAGAAATCATATTATTAATTTTTTTACCCTGGTGAAGTAACTGTTTAACTACAGGTCTACACCAGTAGTTCAGCAGTGACAGGATGTTTAGTTTCTCAAAGCACCATCTGCATTAATAACATTCATTCTCAGTAGCATATTTACAATATAAAACTGATATTGCTCTCTTCATTTATTTTACAAAAACCTTCATGAACAATAAGGATGAGTTCTGCAGATCCCTTATCATCTGTCTGCAGCAAAATGATTCCAATTCCCTGAAGTCACCTACTACCAACTCCACCACTCCCTGCCTGGGCTAACAGACCTCCCAACTGCCCATAACTCCACATTTCTGCAGTACTTAGCTGAACCAAAGTAAGGCAGCTTCTTGGTCTTTTTCCTCCCCATCTCCAGGATTTACATACCATGGCTTACATACTAGCAGCAGGGGTACAGCAAAGGTTCCATCTCTACCAAGAAAGAGGCATACAAAGATTTCCTGATCTTTTGCTAGGGGGTCTTGCCTTTTATCAAAACTACAGTCAAATGCCTTATT
Source organism: Dromas ardeola (assembly GCA_013398915.1). Taxonomy (NCBI): domain Eukaryota; kingdom Metazoa; phylum Chordata; class Aves; order Charadriiformes; family Dromadidae; genus Dromas; species Dromas ardeola. The sequence continues at coordinate 641,941 of VYZM01016696.1, read as the reverse complement.
TAAAAGGCTTCTTATTCCAAGTCAAAAAACTGTGCACACTGGAGCCCATTCTCAGAGTCCTTGGGCACTTCCACGTCAACACCAGAAGCGATATTCTCATTGTTGGCAAAGCAGCTGTGTGAAAACACAAAGAAACTCCACTGCTCCGCATTACGTTTCTTCCACTAAGGAATGGTGGGACTACAAAAAGGCAGCAGCTACAACCAACATTATGGCTTGGGCTCCACCTTACTCCCTGAGTTCTCTCTCATCTCCCTCTTCTCCAGGATTTTCTAGGACCGCTCCCCACCTGTAAGAATAGCATCTTAGCCCCTGGCCCCACCATTTCAAAAGAACAAGAAAACCCAAACCACAGCCTGTACACCCAAGAGAAACCCCAGCTCTATGACTGTCCCTCTTTGCCTGCTGCCCGGCTCTTCCACACATCCCACTCGTACTCTTTTCTCCTTGGAGCCTGCTAGCCTTCCCAGGCACAGAACCAAGAGCACTAAGATGCTTCAGTGGCCAATGGCAGTCATCACAAAGACGTTCAGCTTGACCACGAATACTGTATTGGCAGCAACACTCCTTTAATCTCCAGAAGATCGTCCACCTCAGTGGTCTCATAACCTCCTAGGACTCCACGTGCACTTAGAAAGACAAAAAATTACACAAATCGTTTTGTTGGTGTTTTTTTTGTTTTGTGAAGGCTTCGGTTTTTGCTGCCCATCAGCACTGTCTCAGCATATTGCACAATGTTTTCTTTATTATAAAAAAAATGTCTTCTGTATCAGGCAGGAAGAAAGAAAGTTTTCTCAGGAGGCTAATGCGTACTATTGTCTGTACTTAGAGGTAAGTGGTTGCTTGTGTGGCCATCAGGAAGTGGGACCTAGTCAAATAAAAACAAAGTGTTATTAACCGGCTTGACCAGAAACGGAATCTCCCCTCCCTCCCCCAAAATACACACTACTTTATTCTTGGGCATTTCTTGTATGCCTTTTGCCTGCTCTCCCAAGCAAAAATTATACAAATCTGCTTGCCTTCCCTTCTCTCCCCCCACTCACACAGTCTTGCCAGCTGGCAAACTTCAACCAAATGTGAGAGAAAAGTAGAAGTCTTAAAGGCTACCTACAGGCTTAAATGGGAAAAATAAAAGGAAGATAAAATCAAGTAGCTGCCAGAGAAGCAATCCTATTGATGCCCAGTGAAGGGAAAAGTAACGACTGCTCAGCTCTTTCATGCTGCTTGGCAGTAGCCTGCAGGCTAATCAGTAGCAAGACTGAAGCGCTGCAGCACCTCTTCTTCGGTCAGCAGGCCAAGCAGAAGAAGAATACGTGAGGGAGACTGACAAGGCCTGGGAAAACACGTCATTTTTGTAGTAATATGAAAATAAAAATAATATAGTAAGGACAACAGATGGTATGTAGCAGAGAAATCTCTAAGAGACTTGGTTTCATTAATTCAGCTTCCTAGAAAACACCTTGCTCCCTTACGTGTTAGGTTTCCCAACTATGTTTAAAAGCTGTTGAATCTCTGCTCATATGTATGTCAAAAGGAGAGTTTATTGCAAGCATCTTAAATTCTGCTGGGACCGAGTCCCAGAGTTCTCCTTGTCATCCATCCTCACGTAGCTGTACCACTTATTTAATACTGAAAGTTTTTCTTACCGATGTGGATTTGTAAGAGCCCAGTCTGAAACGGCAAAAAATAACTTCTGCTACAAATCTTCCAAAGCCATGTAAAATTCCTGCAATGTCAAATGATTCAAATTGTCACAAGTAGTAAAACTGTAGTATTTACAGAAATATTACAACAAAACTCTACACTATACTTAAACGGGATACAGTGCATGTATCTGTATGTAAAACACTGAGAAATGAACATAAAAAAGGAAACATCAAGGGCAGGAGGAATTCTAACATTCTGAAATGCATCAATAAAAGCAAAACCAAAGCTATCCAAGCAAATGTAATCCCCTCTGCCCAGCTTTCATGTGTGAAAATACATTCTGTGGGACAGACATATCTACTTTGAAAGAGAGCTCTTAGTTCAAGGTCTCTTTACTATGCTCTCTTCAACTGAAAGCCAAGAAAAGAAGTAACTTGTAATCAAGATACCTTATTATGTCTTGACTAATAAGTGAATCGTGTCTTTTCAACTTAGTTATTTTCTTTTAAGGAGCAAATCTTGCAGTACATTGACAAGTTACGTAAGGAAAATCCTCCCAGTTACTTCAGATGGAAATTTTATCTCAACTTTTGGCACTGATTTAGCAGTGGATCCCAACTATAGGAAATACATAGAATATCAGAAGTCAGTGTGTGTATGTGTGTATATATATGTGTGTGTGTATACATGTATCTATATCTACCTCCTTGCTTTTCCAGAAGTAAATAAACTATGCCAGAGTTACCAAAAAGGAAATAACAGGCCCTCAGAACAGCAGAAACGGCATACTGGGGCACAAAAAATGAGTAGCTTTCATTACACATTTCAGTGCACACAAATGGTCACTTAGCCTTAAACCTGATCGAGGTTCAGGACATCCCTGTAATTTATCCATAACATAATCACTATGAAAAAAAAAAAACACAACACAAAACTGGTAGAACTTAAGGGGGAAAGCACTGATAGTTACCTGTAGTTGAAAAAATTCCACCAATAATGCCACAGAGCCTCACTAAGAACTGCCAAAAAGGCATGTGTTCTTCTGTCACCGTCACCATAAGTGAACTGATATCATATTTCATGAATATTCCTGACACCCCGTGGCTGCCAGCTGCATGGTTAATTACTCTTTCCTGAAAGAAGAGAGAGAAAAATTAGTCACCTCTTATTAGTCACAAGGAAAACAATCTTCATAGATGTGATGACAAAGAGCTACTTAATCAGAGTTAGCAATCAACAGAAGACCAGGGAACACCAAAATAACTTTGGTCAGTACCTTTTAAAAGTCAAACCTTATTAAATAACAATTTACTTTCTTGGTCGCTGGTCTTCTGTGTTGCATATCAATGCTCACTATCAGGCTCTGGTACTAGCCTCTTGAGATTTGTTTACATGATCCTTTAAACAAGGATCTTTATAATTAAGTTGCTTTTGGTACCTATCAGTGGGTAAGTGCCAAAGTCTTGGTCTAGCCTGTGAACTTGAGTGCGCTGGTACAACACAGTCCTCCAACTCTTTCTACTTTATGTGCTGCTATTAATCACTTAAATCAGGATGAGACCTTCAGGAGACATTTAAGTTGTTGAACAGCCTTAGCTATGGCAGTTTTCCCAGAGGGTGTTTGTAAATCTACAACTGAATGCTGCATCTAAGACTCATTAGGCTTCATCCTCCTTCCTTGGAGCATATCTCTAGATTCACATCCCACAGAAGATTTAATTGCTGGTTCTTAAAAGTATCAGGGAAGATCCTAAACTAGAGTATATCATAATGGAAATCAGAACCTTAAGTTAAATTAGACCAATGCTTTTTTTTTTCCCCCCTTCAGGGCATACTTACACATAGGCCGTAATCCATTACTTTGATGGAAAAGAAATAAATGGAAAAAGATCAAAATTTCAAAATTTCTGGGGTCTGAAAACTGAATACCAACATCAAGCTTCTTTTCAAAATTTTTGTCAGTCAGGTCATTTCAGACAACAGTCACACAGCAAGAAATAAATAAATAAATTGAAATAATAACTAACTCATCATGACTACTCTAAACATATCAGAGTCCACAGTCCTAATCCAAGAACTTCTGTAGTTTCTTCTCATTTGCCCAAATTCTTAAACCAAAAGATCCCAAAGGGAAGACTGTGGCTGCTATAAATCTCTGCTTTTTAAAAAAGGTTTCAGGAGAAAAAAGCTCAACACAATCTTAAGTTTCCTTCAGAAGTTTGCTATCGTTTTGTTGTTAGTGAAACGTGTTGATAAATGCACTGCCAGGTAAGTCTGGCTGAAAATATCCAAGGACAGCAGAAAAGAACGTAACTGACTGAAGACAAACTCAGCCATGTCCAGGCTAATAAGAGTAGAGAAGACAGACAAGCAAGACTGAACAGAAAAGCAATATATCACAGCTCCATTGCACCTGTAGATTTAACAGTCTGTGCTCAAAAACCATGCAGAATATAGTACAAAATAAAAAGCAGAATATCACTTTGAAATACAGATTAGGTAACTTCTCCAGTCAGCTAAAGTTGACATAAACCATACTGCTTCTTTTGCTACCAAGCCAAAGTAAAAAGGAAGCCAACATAACGTATCGGTTATGATACCAGGTCACAGAAACTCTGCAATGGTTAAATAAAAACCAACCCAGAACAGTACAGAATGCTTTCTACATTTCAAGAGCATGACAACATTCAGTACTGGAGGATGGATGATCGGGCGCACTAAGAAGGAAGAGAAGACTGAAGGTAGTTAAACAGAACCTTGCCGTTGGCAAGGGAAAAAAAAAAAAATTATTTTTTTGTTTGTTTTTCCTCTGCTGTTTCCCTAAGCCTTATTGGTCTTTTTGAAGACAAATGGTGAAAAAAGAATATGAAGGTAAACAGAATGCCCAAAACTCCACACTCAAAAGATACAGAATTCTTTTTCCGCAAACCCTTTTGATCTGCTTCTAGCTTCTACTGCTGCACATGATTTAGCTGTTGGTTGCCAAAACCATCAGATCTCAGGCATCAGATCCCAGGTATCAGTGAAGCCCCACTAGAATTAAATCTTTTTAATGTAGATAAACACAATGTATCAAACATCAACAACAGTGGAGATGATTCTGCCCACACTTTTTAAACTCTGCTTCCCAGTCTGTTCATCACTGGCAACTAAACCTCACTGTATTCAAGTTTTAGCCGTGGCTAGCTGACCACCTTCTTCCGGGCCTGCATACTCTTATAAAGTAAATGCACTAAGTTGTTTGGTGTTACCTGTTCTTAATAGCTTTTCCCAGCTCATCTGCTAGGGATATTTGGCTTCCAAAGATAAACACAAACAAGCTTTACAGGCAACAGGGCTACCTACTGAGACAGCGAGAGCAAGCATGTAATGCCACCTTACCTCCACTATTCACAACTTTTTCTCCTAAGCAACCTGTGATTGTGTTGCAACTTTCATAAAAAAAAAATACATCCCCCCCAAGAAAATAAAAGAGCTAACTAAGACTGCACAGTTAATTGACACAAACCATCTTTACAGCAGAAGGAGAGAAAAATTTAATACAAGATGAAAAAAATGCAATAAAGAGTAAGATAAGCAGCTGACTGATGCCCAGAAGTTTAAGGAGTGCCTTAGTTGCAGAGAAAACATGAAGCAGATTGCTAGACCAGCAGGAGATGGGAGTATATTGCATTATGAAATTCCTCTTCGTTCCTCTCTTTGCTCCAGTTTTCATGAGTTTTAGAACCAATCTTTCCCTTCAGCGGTCTGCATGTCCCAAGTTGACCCCTAAGACATCACCTCCATCCTACTTCCCCCAGCTATGTATTTTTCAGAAGCACAGCATGGAATCGTGAGGAAATAAAGATTTTCCTCCCTTGGAGAACACCACAAGCTTTATTACATGTGAACTACTGTCAAATCTCCGAATTTCCTTTCAGTCCAAGGCTTCCTTCTTAACTCTCATTTTATCTGTCATTTTTAATTAAACTTTTTGCAAAGAATTTTTTCTGTAGCTTTTGAATAAAAGATCAAAACAGAGTTCAGTATCCAGAAATGAGACGTGTAACTGGTACACATAAGGCCTTTTCCTTATTTGCAGCAGTCTTTAAAATTAGTACCTTATGATTTACCCAGGTACTATGCTACAATAACTATGTTCTTTATGGATTCAGAATTAAAAGCCTCTCCAAGCCCATAAGTGGAAGCTCTCTAGTCTGGACAGTAATTGAAGTTGGTGGTTCAACAAAGGTCACACAAGAGAGCTGAGAGACAAAGAAGCTTTCTGTGTGATTAGTTTTTCATACAAACTACCTTTGTTTCCATTTCTAACACTCCACAACCAAGTTCATGACATTCAAGTGAGCTGTGTTTTTTGGTTTGCTTCCCACATGGACAAAAAGCTAAAGGTGGATTAAGCATTTGTAAAGCTACATGCAAGATTACAGACCTATTACGGAGTTTCACCACCACCACTATTAACATCCAGTGAACTGGAAATGAATGGATATCTATTATTAACTCTAATATCAGACTCCAGATCTACAGATGCAAAACACTAATGCAAGAAGTCAGCATGTGTCACCAAGCATATATATTTTACCATCAGTATTACATTATTTACAGATAAATCTAGTGCAAGTCTCTTCACGCTAGAGTTTTCAAAACCACGGTACAGCTCTGTTTTCACATATGAGCTTCTGTTATGAACAATCACTGTTAGATTTTTCTCTGCGCAGTTTTTTCTTACTTCTACTTACCCTTTCTGTCACTGAAAACTGATGAGTTTCTGCTGAAATTTTATATGTATGGAGTTTGGTTGGCACAATTGTGATAAAATATTGGAACATCTGGTTGTCTAGAAGAAAACAAATCTCACTGTTGAATTATGTACAGAGTGAACGACCAGCTGAGATGTTCACAAATAAATTAAACAAATAATAGTTAAAACAGTTAATCAGCTAAGCCATTTACACCAGGGACATTCTTCAAGGAGTCCCAGCACTGCTGAGACTATTTCAGCACCATCTGCACAAACAAAGTTAGTTTCCATGGGCAAGGCCTATGTCACATTTGTACTCAGAGAAATTTACATTTTACTTATGTAATGAAAAGATTCATTAAGGTCAGGCCACTCAAAGCTTCAAGTGAAATGCATAGATAGTGTTTTCCAGGACACTAGAACTGAACAAGCTTTACACAGTCAAATTCTGCATGATACATACATCTCGACAGTGCTTTGAATAGATTTTAGCCATTAAATTGTCTATACAATGCTGGAAGCCCTTCTAAACTGGTTACAGTTTTTCTCTTGATTAGACAGACTTCTAGAGAATTCGTCTAGAGCAATCAGCATGCTTACGTATTTATGATTGCTCTGTCTTTGTGCAGTTCCCTAAGAGAACAAACACTGATAAACTGAAACAATTAGTTTCAACAATCCTACACCGTTCTGGCTGGAACAGCCAACGCACTGACTGACTTTGAGACAACAGCAGCTTTAGAAGGTTCTGGGGATCACTCTCATAGGGAGCGCAAGTCAGAGGATGAGGCGTAGGTAGCTCTGTAAATTAGGTTACTAAACTCCTTTATTTATACATGAGGAAACAAAGTGATACACAAACCCTTCCTACAGTAGCCTCACAAAATACACCGTGGAAGTGACAAACCAAATACAGGAATAGAATCCAAGACTCCTGATGCTATTTTTCAAAAACCAAATCAGACTTATTTTTTCCCCTTTATGACAACAATCAGATCTATGAATTGCTGCAAAATTCTTTGCAATATGTTCAGACATACTGTAACTTCAACATAACACAAATCTGGAAGAAACTGCAAATCAACTTCAGGAAAACAGCGAAGCACAGCAATATTGACATTAAAAAGAAATCATCCACTTAAGATGCCATGTAGATAGCTGAACAGCGCATCGCTCACTACCAAATTTAGCAGGACATGTTGTTTGTAAATCACAACCTTCATGAAACATGATAATATTTCAGATGTAATTATTGGAAAAATATAAAAACCAAGACGCTTTTTTAAACACACAGCACTTACGATCTGATGCTATTTTTTCTGTTCCATCCAAAGGATTAATAATTCCTGGAATAAGCTCTCCAAATGATAAATGATCAATTCTGTGAGAGAAGTTATAGGCTGAAAGATATACAGAGGAACAAAAAAACAATTTTAAACTATGAGATTCTGTACTCTTTTCAGAGAAAGAGATGCACCCACTTTTCACATTGGAAAATGCCTTATTTAGAGTATTTCAAACAGTGGTGCGCACTTCATTGGATTTATGCCTGTGACTATATCAATACATCTACGTACATGTTTCAAACAAAACTCAAAACCAAAATACTTAAAGAAATTCAATTTCTCTAGAAAAGAACTTCTAAAACAAGTCACAACTCTATCTGAATCAACCCTGAAGAAAGTTAAAATTTCATGACAGAAAATTTCCAGTTGGCCTAATATAGAAGTTATTCTACAGTTCAGGTTCTTGTATGCAACAGTATTAAAGACGAAAAATTCATAAATGAAACATACAGAGGAAGCGTACGGCAACTACCAAGTTACTACATTGCCTGATTTTGCAAAGATATTTAAGCTCTGTAATATTATACACTTGTGTTGACATAAATTCATGGGCAGACATTTGGAGGTTTAACCAACACCAAGTTCATTTTTCACACTTCGCCACTTTTGCCTCACACTAAGTACAGCCGCAACACACATTTAGTATCTGGACTCACAACCTAAAAATGAAGTTTCTAAGGACAGAGGTCAGAAATGTTTAACCTTATAAAAACAGATTTTGCAGGAAATAGGTACTTTGGACAGAAATACAGGAATTTCATACTGTTACAACAGTATTTCAGTCTGTTACAACAAAATACATCCAAGATTCCTGTTACCATTACTGTAGAAGTAACCTAAAGATAATAATAATAGTGTTAAACGTATGAAAGTAAGTCACTATTGAGTAATAACATTGCAAAGAATATTCTTCACTTTCTTCTACAATGCAATTGCCCAGCTAGAACATCTGCATGAGGATAGGGAGCCTCTACAGAGAGACTTGGATAGATTGGATCGATGGGCTAATGCTAACGGTATGAGGTTCAACAAGGCCAAGTGCTGGGTCCTGCACTTGGGCCACAACAACCCCGTGCATGGCTACAGGCTGGGGGAAGTGTGGCTGGAAAGCTGCCTGGCAGAAAAGGACCTGGGGGTTCTAGTTGACAAGTGGCTGAATATGAGCCAGCAGTGTGCCCAGGTGGCCAAGAAAGCCAATGGCATCCTGGCTTGTATTAGAAATAGCGTGACCAGCAGAAGTAGGGAGGTGATTGTCCCCCTGTACTCAGCACTGGTGAGGCCACACCTTGAGTATTGTGTCCAGTTTTGGGCACCCCAATACAAGAGAGATATCGAGGTGCTGGAGCGAGTGCAGAGGAGGGCAACGAAGCTGGTGAAGGGCCTGGAGAATAAATCTTATGAAGAGCGATTGAAGGAGCTGGGCCTGTTTAGTTTGAGGCAGAGGAGGCTGAGGGGAGACCTCATCACTCTCTACACCTACTTGAAAGGACATTGTAGAGAGGTTGGTGCTGGTCTCTTCTCACAGGTAATTAGCGATAGAACAAGAGGGAATGGCTTCAAGCTGCCACAGGGTAGGTTTAGACTGGCCATTAGGAAAAAATTCTTCACAGAAAGAGTGGTCAGACACTGGAACAGGCTGCCCAGGGAGGGGGGGGAGTCACCATCCCTGAATGAGTGTAAGAGTCATTTAGATGTGGTGTTGGGGGATATGGTGTACGGGAGAACTTTGTAGAGTGGGGTTGATGGTTGGACTTGATGATCCCAAGGGTCTTTTCCAACCTGAGTGATTCTATGATTCTATGATCTTTACAACAACGAACTACGTTAACATATGAATTAGGAGACAGCAGTCTGAACAAAATGATACTTATTTGTAGGGAGATGATAGAAATAACTTACACTCGTGGCTTACAAGGGCTGCCAAGTGTGCATGGCCTCGAGGGTGTGGTATTGCCCTAGAGAAAACAAGATATGTTTTATGAAAAATTTGTTTAATGAATCCACACAAAAGACAGTTTTCCCAAACAGAACTATGTAGAAAAAATACCTCTCCTCCTTTATTTCAATAAATACATTTATATATATATATTAAAAAAATATGTGCATATATATAACATAGATGTTTAAATATATAAAATATATAGGTGTTTTACAAAGTTTTATATACATAAAAATTGCATGTATCTGTATCAAAAAAAACCAAACATGACATTTTTATTACTGCCAAGTACAGAGAGACTGAATGACAAGGTACTGGAACATTAGACTCATGAAAACCCTCTTACACAAAATCAGTGTCTTGCCTTTTTAGAAATGTCAAACACACATGAAGTCACCAGGCTACTAGAAGAGCCACCAAGGCCTATCACATGAAAAGCTGCAGAACTGCTCAAATGACTAATGAAAACTTCACTGTACTTGTTTTATGACTAAACGAGTTAACTAGGCTCTGTATTTGCTCCCTGACTAAGCAAGTTAGCTTCAGGTTTGGACACTTGTTTGTAGACCTGCAAAGAAAGTACAATGCAGAGGCTGGTAACAACACGTAGAGGGGGGAAAAAAGTGCAACTCTGTCTGGAAAGTAAAACAGTCTCTCAGCCACACTTCATCCCTACCGGTCCCGCAAATAATGCTGGAAATTTCCCTATTTAGCTTGAGGTAAATTGTTACCAAATACATGTAAGTTTTGGAGAAACAGAAGGTGAAGAAAGTCAATGAGATCAGTCAAGACAGGACTACAATAAATAATCAGGCAATAAGGTACAGAGGCAGACAGTGATAAAAGCCATTAAAAAAAAATCTACAAGAAAAGAAAGAGCAACTTAACAGAACTACACATGTAACGATGAGCAAAAGGAAACAAAGGAAAGCAAAAGATTTCACCCTGTAAAACACTGGAATTCATAACCACTACATTGCATGCGATAATGCACTGGACTGCATTGTTTTAGTAACTTACGAAGAAATTTGGTTTTAACTGTGCAAGAAGAGATACCACGTGGAAAATAATACCACGCACGTGTATGGGAAGGTTAATAAAAACCAGTCATTAACTCACAAGTGTAAAAGCATATAGACACATATACATGCATGCACTATATATAATGTAGAAGTCAATTATTTTCGCTTATTATTTTCAGGAATTGAACAGAACATACTTGCCCACAGTTATGTGAAAGTTCCCTGCCACTTTATTGACATAGAGATGACCATGAATTCTACATGCATCTGGAGACTGTAATGAATTATCTTCCCTGTTTAAACAAAAACAACATAAAGCGTACTTGAGAATATTCACTAACAGAAATAACAGCAGTATCTGTTATCTAACTAGAAATCTAACTAGATTTCTTTTTCCTAGCATAAAGATACAGCATTATCATCTACCACCCTTATTGTATTCTTCTGGAATTATAGCAGGGATAGTGGAAGGGAAGGAATCTAATAAAGGTCAGTCTGATGAAACCAGTGAGCTTTGTTTGTACTTGTATTCAGTGACCTGGCCTACAAAGCTAACTTATGATACCTGAACATGTGAACAGAAAACATAAGACTAAGTATATCTTGCCGCCCTGGGGATTATTTTTTTCCAATTACTTCGACCAAAAACGGTTTGTTGGGAAAGTTTTAATGCTACAGTGAACATCACAAAATGTACTAGTCACATTAACAACACTGTAGCAAGAACAGCTTTTAACATTTATTTTTTATGAAACCTTCCTCTTCCCACATTCATTGGGATGTCCACAACTCGGAACATATCTAAATCTGCTCCTTAAATACATCTCAAGCATAAATACCATCTCACATACTGCACTAACAAGTATCACAGAGGCACAGAAGGACTTAATGACTCTGAAGACACCAACTACATCAGCAAAAATATTTTTTGAGCCCTCTTTAACCTTGTCTTAGGAAGAAAGGACATATTTAGTCCTCAAACAGGGAAATTACAACATGGAAAGTGCATACAGCGTTTTTGGTGTTTGTTTTGTTTTATTTATGGCTTGCTTGTGTAGAGGTTTTTTGTTTGGTTGGTTTTAGGGGGAAAAGAATTTCAGCTTTCATGTAGAAAGTGTTTTCCTGGGGGGCATGGGTAGGAAATAAAATCACATAGCATCTAGATTCAGGCAGACCAAGCCTTCTATGCATTAGTCTCTACGCATTTTGTGCGTAGCTGGAATAAAGTGTAAAGAGCACGGTTTCTCCACACAATTTTAACAGTGCTGTCTCAGACCAGGACATTTGCTAACAAAACACATTTTTATTCAAAGGTTGATTCTTTTAAAACCATAAAGTATTAAGTCACAGTTAATAGCAGGATTCTTTTTTTTTTTTAAAGTTGCTAGTTTGCTAGCAAAAGTTTGCTAATGAAAGATATTCTTTCATTTAAAAAAAGGACTCTTGTTTAGTATTGCTTTTGCATTACTAATTCACATTAAAAAGGAAGCATCAGATAAAATGGACTAAAAAGGTGCATGTATATATTTATGTGTGTGTCTCTATTATGTATAAATATATACCTACAAATACACACACAAAACCTGTAAACCTTCTCCAGGTTGGAAACCCCAGAGGTTTTCATGAAACAACAGCTCTCCAAAGCAAGTGCCGAGTATACTGATTTAAAATGCAATAAAAAGCAGTAAGGTCTTCTTTTCTTACAACCTTATCTTCTGGGGGAAAAAAAAAAAATCATAACCACAATAAAATGTGAAGTCTAATTAAATGGGGTGTGGAGAGGGGGAATGACGACACAACAAAGCAGTTTTTCTTACCGTGGCGGCAGTGCTGTAGAAGCACTTTTAAAAGCACTTTTGAATATCACATCCTGAAGAGAGTGCTCTTCCTGCAGCCTACTCTGAATTAGCTGCAGCATCCTAAAGATTACACAGACAAGTGTGAACGCATGCAACAGTAAAACAAAAAATAACCTGACAATTAATTACCAGCTTCAGTTGCAGGTTATAAATCAAGAAGTTAGTACGGTTCGTGTCAGTATTAAAGTGTTACAATATACTTTGAGAATGATATTTTATGCAGAGCTTAAAGCTCTGGTGTTCACAGCAGTGTGTTACCAAAATACAAAAACTGGCCAGACTCCCACATAAGCTTCAGGTTCTATTACAAGATTATTAGTATAGCGACCACATACACAACCAAGCTATTCCAGTTTAAATTGTAAACAGTGTGTCAATTATATGAAGTTACATGGAAGTCTCAAACTCATTTGCTTTTGCAAGAACATGCCAATTTATTACTATGGTTCAGCTTTGACATTTAGATATCAAGCTATCTGCATTACGCGTCTGAACCTGTAATTAAAACTCATGCTATCAAGCATTCGTTTGGAAACCTAAGTTAAGTGAGTCCATCTTGGCTTGCAAATGCATAACCCAATTCCACAAATAAGTCCAAAGCCAATTTTTTACATAACAAAGATCTTTAAATCATGAGAAAAGCAAAGGAAACGAGTATCTTTTCACAGGTTTGCACTCTTAAATTGCAAGCAAGAGCTGTTAGACCCAAGGCATAGTTGTGTCATGTGACTCTGGTGTACCTCAAAGCCACTTCCACTACAAATAATACAAACCATAGACACACATCTCAGTGCTTTACCTTTGCCATTCCTTTTGTTGTGGGCTGAGATCAAATACTACCTGAAACAAAAATAACACATCTAATAAAACATGCAGGAACCACTGAAGTCCCATCCACGAAACCCAGAAGAGAACTGGGGAGCGGGAAGTTACAATCAACTTCATACTTGGTACCACATACTCTAGTTTATGAAAGGACTTTGCACTTCAACACATTTAGTGTTCAAGTATGCAAATTTCTGTCCCTCTCCCCCCAGAATTATTCACTTGGCTGCATTTATAACTTCAGCATCTTTTCCTAAAGCTCTCATAACTCAAGTCAGCAGTCTCTGCCCTTCTAGCCTTTGACTAACATGGGCCAGAAGAAGCAGTGAATGTCCATTTAATTCTAAGTGACATAACTGACATACGTGGTTTTGATGCAAACAGCAATGAAACAGGCAGAGAAGCAATCTTTGAAAACAAGGGTCCAGGTGCACAAGGGCGCAGACTGTTTATTTCTAGGGTCATCCCACACTGCGTACTTCTTTAAAGACAAGCTACAAGATCTGCTATACTTCAACCAGGACAATAATATCACCAGTAACATCTGTGCACGGAATTCAAATCTATGTGTTAACACTGATGTACTCCAGACAGTAAATTCAATTGCAATTAATGCTCAAACCTACCCAGAGCTATGGCCCAAAGAGATCAAGTACAGAAAGTTTCCTCTTTCTAGGATTATAATCACTGGGGCAACTGCTAGCATGCAGCAGCTACAGCAGCGCAGAGACTGTCCAGACAAGAGGAAACGTTCCAAGGAGAATAAACAAACAAAAACAAGCTCCTTCCCCTTCCCAAGCATGCCCTTCCATTCAGCCGTCTCCTCCTGCTCACATACGCGAGTAGGAATTTGGACAAAACTGTTATAATTTGGAGTATCGTTCAGTTATTAGAGAATGCAATAATTACAGGAGAAAGCTACATTCTCTAATAGGTTTTCTGTAAATTATAAATTACTTTCATACAGCATAATTACTTCAAATCTTATCATGCCATCAAAACCACTTGAAGAACATAGGCTTACACAGTTCCAGAGCCTTCAGTTCACAATACAGAAATTAAAAAGATACTAACCCAATTTACGATCTTTAATGCCATTCCACATTATAAGAACATCATGAAGACTTTCTACCCCTTTTTAGAATCACAGTATTCTTCTAGTTTAAAAGCAATTACATCAATTCTCTTTTTATGAGAGCTCTGATAGTTTTCCTTCTGTATCAAACACTGTTAGCACTTATCCCTGGAATTTGCACATGTAAAAATAACTAGCTGTAGAAATCACTAGCTTGTTAAGAAGCACTGATCTCAGAGTCTGCTGTATTCAAATCTACTGTATTTGCAGAGAGTGAACACACAGAAATTCCAATGCTAGCCTTTTTCCCTAGCAGATTCCTGGAGTAAGCACTGCAGACCTCACTCAAGGGTCAGACAATACTTGGGAAGGTTCTGTGCAGCTCAACTGCGGGATAAAAAATACAAGCAAGCCCAGTAGTGCTCCACATCAAGTAAAGAGCAAATTACTCTTTAAATAAAAAGGTAAGAATCAACTTACTGGTTCATAGATTAGCCCATCTGCAGAGGCGACCATTGTTTCTGCTAAATCCAGAACATCAGCCCCCACATCTATTTTAAACAGGAAGAAAAATATTAAGAGTCATACAGATGATCATAAACAAATAAAAAAAAAGGTTCAAGTTGAAATGAAGTTTCACAGTACAGTGGCAAACTTTCAGTATAAGTTACTGTTCCTTGTTAACAAAGTCCAAACCAAAAGAAAAACAAACCTAGCAAGAAGCAGATTACTGGGAAGTAGGGGTAAACCACAGAATCCTACTTTCAACCTATCATATCAGAGTATCATCAACTGACGCACAGTGACGAGAAACAAACTTTTCAGATTTGCAACATTTTCTCACTGATGTAACACCTTCAGAGATGTTGTATGAACTACATACACAAGCTTTCTAGGATCTACTATGTGTAAGTATTTTTTCCCTGTTTCATAAGCACTGAATCCAAACCAAGACTAGTCAAAACAGAGGATAAAGTTTTATTTCTCAAACTAAAAAAAACCCAAAACCACAGTTTTCAAAATTTTTTATGCTAACTGGAAAATAATTGGAAAAAAAACCCCAAATTTTAATTAATAGTTGCGAGACAAGCACAAATTGTATGGTATTGATGTACCATACAGTTAATGCAAGGTTTAACCTAGCCAAAAAAAGCGAGTCCTAAAGATTTGCTTGCATTCGTGGTAGTAGTATTCTCTCTCTCTCTTTCTCAGTCCAGGACAACCAAACCCAGTCCATACAAATAATGGTTCATTACCCAAATGATGTCAAAAGAATAGTAAGCATTGTCTTTAAAAGGGAAGGCATCTGTCTGGTCATCAGGAGAATGAAATTACCTGATGGTTCCAGTATTGTTCAACAAAAGACCAGGTTAATATTTGCCAAGTTCACAAATAAATAAAAGTTGTGATAAATTCCTACTGCTGTGTCTCACAATGAGCTTTTAGAATATTCCAGCTAGAGAGCGTGTGGAACAACAGATCCCTTTTTTGCTGACAGACAAAACAAAGTTCTGAGATGTGACTGAGATGGCATAAATGCTCTTCTTCACATCTCCTACCAGTTCTTTCAGTGAGTCATATGCCATCAAGATCACTACATATCATCAAGATCAGAAGAAACCTCACTGTTAGAATATTTTGAACAACATCCAACTATTTTGCAAGCAAATGCATGTTCTGAAGAGCTTTTAAAGTGTTTCAAAACTTTCACTGATGGAATACTTACATTGACACCTCATGGCAACCGTAATATCAATATTGATTCTTAACTTACTGGAAAGAAAAGAAAAGGCAAAAAGACGGTAAGTAACATTGAGTACATGTATCACGAGATGTATTACTAAAATTCTCAGATTACTTGCAGAAACACAGTTAAATAACAAAATTTACATCAATAAACTTAAGCTGTTTAAAATTTGGGTGAACCAAGATGGACTTTTAATTATTAAAGCTTTGATGATCACTCATAACTTAAGAAATAAAAGCATCAGATTTCCATGTTGAATTTTACTATGAAAGTTTTAACAGATTTTTTGGAAATATTATTGACCCAAGAGCTTGTCACACGTATTAAGAATATATAGGTTTCAATATTTTACACACTTTTTTTCCCCACACAACTACAACAGTGCAATAAATTCCACAGAATGCAGTGGATCAGGACAATGTAGAAGTTGCAAATTTAAACTGAGTAAATGTTTGAGCACCTTCCTCCTGTTTTGTACTTAAGACAGGCCATAGTATTTCCAATCCTAATGAGAATTCCTCAGGACAGTGACACTCAGGATTGGACTGAGAAGTTGCTAAAACCACTTCCCAGAAAATGCTGCCATGTCATAAAGATCATTGGTTTTGCTAGCACTGCTTCTGGAAAAAGCTCTTTTCTCAAAAATGTTCCCATATTATAACAAAATGCCTTTGATGTTAAGATCTTTATCCTTAATGTTTCCATAATGAGGGGCGGTAAAACATAGTTCTTCCCATCAGGGAAAAAAAAAAAAAAAAAAACAACAAACAACAAACCAAACACGCCAAAAAAAAAAAATCTATCACACCAAAAGCGTGATTGTATGGCATTCCCCAATATTCTGGGCACTTCCTATTGGTTCCTATGTTAGTTTCACAAAAGTCATTTAAATCACAACAAATAAATCCCCTCACTACAGTCACATGGTCCTATCACCTCCAGGGAGATTCTTCTGGGAACTTAGCTGACCACAAACAAATCACATAAGGGATTCAACATTGGCTCAACTTGGGATCAGACATAGTCAGTAGACAGGAGAAAAGCAATTAAAGTGATACCAATCTCCGTTGGTTTAAATTGTCACAGAACCCCAGGCTAAGTGATTAGCTCACAATCAAACTAGAAAATCTGCAGCAGGACATCTCCAAAGTCCCATAATAGTCTCTTAACCATTAGACTGTCCTTCCTGTATGATAGCTTCACTAGGGAAAGAACCCACTTTAGCAAAGAACTAAGTGTGAAACTCCCGTCTGTCTGAATGGATTTACCCTAACTTGAGGTTTTGATGGATCTCCCTTAAATTTCTCATATTTTTTATTTTTTCATTACAGAAACCTTTGGTATTTCTGATGTACAAGACGTCCAATTAATAGATGTATCTTTAGCTTGTTACCACAGCAACTAGTCAAACAGCTTTTAAAGTTGTTTCAGTTCCAGACACATGATATTTAAAGGTGTTCAGTGCCCAAAATCTCAATTAACTTCACACAGACTCATGGATGCCTTATCACCTCATGAAGAAGGGTGAACACAGTCCAGACAAGCACATGAAACCAACCACAAATGTACCTTCAGCCAATCTTGGAGGCCATAACTGGAGACAAGATCAGTAGCAATTTCTACATAGTGTAGTCAAAGTTTTTAAGGTTCACCTCCAGCAGCACAAACTATAATGGCAATATACTAACTCTATAAACTAGAGTAAGCGTCGTGTGAATCTGCTGGGTTTACATAGCTGATGTAAACCCACTGATTTACATATCATAATATAATTACAAGCTGATGTACATATTACAGTGTCCTCTGAATTGTTAGCAAATAATTTCTCAGGGGACTCCACCAACAAACCTACACTATTTTGACGACTGCATTGCAGAAATCTCTTTCTCTTTATAGATTGCAGAAAAGAGAAAACTCAAATGAACAGAATAAAAGATTCAAGTCCCTTTAGTATTTCATTTTTAATTTCAATCATAAATTGCTTGCAAGTCACATGAACATTTCCAATCTATTCTTTCCTGAAATAAAGGTAATTTAAATTTTTAAAAGGAATTATAATGGATAAAGATTACCTAGTAAAATCCTTGTCTACTTCATATTCATATTTCATCCATGTATCCCGATACACCGTGAACTCCATTACAGTCAGGAAAGCTATCGTTGTAAATGCTATCAGAGAAACTGAGAGGTCAAATGAGGAAAAAAAAAGTTTATATTGTGAGAAATATTATTCAGAAACATAATCAGAACAAAATTCTAACATTCCACAATCTGAGCATTACCAGTGCCATACTGGTATCTTTGATTTATAAATCCATAAGCTGCTCTTAGAAAAATGTTTTCATATCTACAATATTTGCTTTTATATAGGAGGGGAAAAGAACAAGTCCTACCTTTGCATCAAGAAAGAACTTTTTACATTAAGTACAGTCAAATACTAGAATGATGGGGAGGTTGTGAAATCCCTGTACAGAAGATTTAAGACAGGCTAGATCCTCCTCTGCATACAAAACAAAATGCCCACAAATCACTGTCAGAGATGGTCTAGGCAAACTCAATCCTAAATTCAAGCATGAAAGGAGAAGGTGCACCTTGAAGTCCCTTTAAGCCTCCACTTGTCCACAACCTAGGTTTTTATAACAATTTTTTTTATATCTAGTTTTAGAGACAAGAAGCTAGCAGACGAGAAGTAATATACCACATCCCCGGAAGTGTTCAAGGCCAGGCTGGATGGAGCTTTGTGCAACCTGGTCTAGTGGAAGGTGCTCCTGCCCGCAGCAGGGGGCTTGGAACCAGATGATCTTTAAGGTCCCTTCCAACTCTAACCATTCTATGATTCTATAAATACACATTATATGTACTGTCCAGTTAGAAAAAGGGGTGCTGATTATATTACTTGTGTATAGCTGTACAGTCAGGACTCCTACCCTAATATTTCAAACAATTCTCCCTCTGGCAATAAGTAACATGTAGCCATCCCCTCTACCAACAGCTAAATAAGTGAAGAACTGGTTTGAAATTACTCTTAGGAAGAAAACTAAATGGTGTATTTTCATGGTATATGTGCCCTGCTTATCTCCAAAGTAGCCTATTCATCACACTTGCAAAATTCTACAAAATATTAAATCACAGCTTTTGTTAAGTTGAAAAAAAAACTTCAGTTATGGAGCACAGTAGTGATTTGTACAGCTTATTGACAGTATATGTTTTCCATCTGCATGCTGTGGAGTATTTCTATGGAGTCTGTGAAGTGCAACTCAAGAAAAAACAAGCCCATCGTTGATAGGCTTCAATTCACTACACAGCAGTCTACAGCGCAGGGGTGGCAGCCGGGACATGAAGGCACTGAACTACGGGATTAGAAAATAAACACTGGCTGCAGCATTGACTGTCGCATTGATTAGCAACATTTCAAGTTCTAGCTTTCAGCTGAAGCTATGTAACTATCACCTATATGAAGGCCTTCATGTCAATGCATAGTGTGAAAGCAGATGCACTGATCAGTTAATTACCCTGGCTATCAATTTCCTTTCCGGAGGCCCGTAGGCCAGACTCACCCTAGCTATGCAATAGGAAAGCTGAAGCCTTACTATCTACCCAAACACGAGGAAACAATTAGAGCTATACCTGCTTTCTGGGTAAATCTGAGCAAAGGTATTCATGGACCTGAACAGGAAAATGAAATCTTGTAGAACTTCCAAAGACAGATCCTCTTTTCTGAACGCTCTCCCAGACCCAGAGCTGGAGTCTCAGCCCGTTGGAGAGACTGGTATTTCTTTTCCAATGGCTTTTAAGGCACCGAAAGTCTGAAAATAGAGTCTTGCTATGTTTTGCATTCCTATCACACCAGAACATAAGCCTGGCACTTGAATCCTGAATGAAACGGGAATACTACAATAAAATTTTAGAATGGCATAGAATAAGACAATCCTGTATTATCATTTATAAGGTTACTGGGATAAACCAAAGAATGCTAAAATAACTTCTGGTGTTGAGAGATCTTTAAGGCACCCTTCACCAAAGTGACGTTCTCATGAAGGATGGTGCTATACTATAAAAAAAAAATAAAAAAAAAGAAATTTTTAAGCATTCATTGTTTTTCTAACACACATAGAAACAACTCATTTGCTTTCTCAGGAACTGGAACTAACATTGGCAAAAACTTCTTTAATCAGCTCTCCAAGATTATTTTATACACAATAAACCTTTAATTATTAACAGCGCAATTCAGGAAACATAGCAAAGTAATACAGATCCTTGTGATATTTACTTCTACACAAGTGGCGTAATGACTTCAGAGGCTTATCTGTAGACTGTAATTGCTTCTTGTACTTTTTATTCAACTGAGTTTCAGACATAATCGCACATGAGAGAGACTTTTGTCCTCCATTTCAAACTAACCGCTTGCAGTTTCCTATCTAACTGCAAACAATTCCAATAGATGAAGTCACCGTTTCCAGATCAGGCTACCTCTAACCCAACCCAACTTAGAGGTGCAATTTTCTCTTCAGATACATATAGAAAAGGTACTTCTTACCGCTACGCTTTTTGAGAGAAGCTGAAGTGACTAATAAGGACAGTACGAGCACTGGAGTAAAGTGTTTAGTTCTTCAAAGGGCTTTCCTTACTCTTACAATCAACTACACCTTCAAAACAAAAAGCTTTAGAGAGCTGCTCTTCATCCTGATGCTTAACTTCATCAGCTCTTAGACACCTCTGGAGAATGTTCTTCGTCTTTTATGAAAGCACAGAGCTGAATCCAACCTGCATTTCAGCTCATACTAACAGTCTCACACAGAAACCTGACAAAGAGAAAAGGACTTAGTGAGACAACAAATGAAAAAGTTTTACTATGGCCTTGGCACAGCGCACTTCCAGTTGTAATTGGTTAGAAGTTTTTACGGTGAACTTCAGGTTTGAGTCTCACCTGTTCTACACCTGTTCTACCTTGCGATAAGTGATAAATGCATCTATTTGGATAAGATACTATACCTTTACTTGAAGGAAGCTCTGTCAGTCCACGAAAGAAATCAAGAAACCAATTTTGGCTAGTTTCAAATGAACACAGATGCCTGCCTTCCTCCTATTGAAGCTTCTATTCCCAGAGCATGCTAGAGTGAGCTAAGAGCCAACATGAATCACGTCAGCATCTCAATAAGGCCTACCTGTGCCTCCGCTCACTGTAGTCTCCACATAGCTTTCAGGAACTTTTGGAAAGGCATCCAATTCTTTCATCAAATTCAAGGTCTTCTTCCGATTCAGTCGCCTCATCTTCAGCACACTCCTCCACTTCCTCCTTCATATACTCCCTCTGATTTGAGAATAAATCATTGTAATTAAAGTACACAAACAGTATTACTCAAACCGACTGGCTATAATCAAAAAGCAATAATAAGGCAACAAAATCTAACAAATATGTTTTAAAGAAACACATGCTAGACAACTGGATGGTCACTCTTGCTTCAAGATAACTTAAAATCATCCCGGACACTGCTGCATTCCAGCCACATCCAGCATATTCACCATTTAATTACTATGACTAATTTATTTCTTGGTTAAATTTTTATTGGTATTGAATATATTGAATTTTAATTTAAAAACAAAAACAAACAACCAAACCCTCAGTCCTGAAGTAAGCTTGCTAAACAGACCTGACAATGCATGGAAGTCACTGACATAGCAGGGAGTATCTAATAGACTGCATAAACTCGGGTGGGTGTCAAACTGCACTGGGCTCCTATATTCAGCCAATGTGGACACATACTATAGGCTAAAGGGAAAAAAAAAAAAAAGCATCTCACATTTTCACAGCTGTAGAATTTTACTGTCATAATAAAATTAACAATTTTCCCTCTGTAAAAATGCCACCCAAAGCAAATTAAGTATCAAAACCTGGCTCCATCCTTCAGAATTCTTTT
Organism: Dromas ardeola; assembly: GCA_013398915.1. Taxonomy (NCBI): domain Eukaryota; kingdom Metazoa; phylum Chordata; class Aves; order Charadriiformes; family Dromadidae; genus Dromas; species Dromas ardeola. Next base: position 619,822 of record VYZM01016696.1, on the reverse strand, counting down.
TGTCCACGGCATGAGCTCTGCTCTCCTTGGAGTCATTGATACATGAAGCAGCAGGATGCTGAGAGAAGCAGCCTACCCAGGAAATACTGTCTTAAACTGTTTCCAAAACATGCAGATATGCTCACAACCCGGTCCCGCCAATACGCTCCATGTTTTAACAAGCTGGCACTGCTGTTTTCCTTCTGAGGGAATGCTGCACTTTGCCCAGAATTTCTGAACCTACGAAAACCATCGTGCATTTACTGTATTCTAAGAATACGTCATATTATCGTCCCCTATTTAAAGGCACCAAGGCAGGCAAGCTAGCCTACACTGCCAACGTGCGAGACGATCCTCATCATCATCTTGTAGAAAAATCTGTTAACTCATCTCCCCTCTTTCAAGAGCGTGTCAAGTCTCTAGCGTGTCCTAGTGAAATTACTTAAAAGCTATTCCCTGCTCTGCCCCTCCCTGGTGCTGAGCAGGCTTCATACTGTGCAGTAACGAAAGAGCAGGCTTTACTGGAAATGGAAATTCACACGTGAAGAATAACGATCTATGCCTGCAATTTCCTCACTACACAAATTGGCTTCAGACCTTAGTGAGAAGATAAAGACTCTGCACTTGGCGGGAGCATCAGTCAAATCAGCCTGCAGAGACCAACAAAATGATTCTCTGTGTGTTGCAGAGGATTCAAAGAAACCACAGTTAAAGTGGGCTGAGAAGATAGGTGCTGGAACAGAATTTCAGTTATACAGCTTCAAAACAAACAAACAAACAAACAAAAAAATCAGGGAAGCAAGGTCCTGTCCTTACTACACTAGATAATTGTGCTTTAAAGAACTACCTCAACTCCATTCGGAATAGCTTAAGGAGAAGTTGGATAACTTAGGAGCAGATATGTCAAAGCAGCTGCTTGGACACAATGACTGGAGACATAACATTCATTAGCCCAGAGGAAACACCAGACAGGCTTGCCTGCTGTCCTGCACTGTAGACAGCACTGAAGTCAACTTAGCACCAGTTTGTTTTCCACATCTCTTCTCTGCCACCACATGTGTAGCAGCACATCATAAAGAGGTACAAGATAAACCTAGAGAATTTGAGAGCGTTTTACCAAGAAACTTTCTAAATCACCCTGCATCAGTGAGTATGCGGATTTTTGTAATCTAGCTAGAAGTATCCGAGTTGTTCATTTGTTTCTTTTATCCCACATATACAGACCCGGGACAGAC
>VYZM01016696.1:593527-614992 GCA_013398915.1 Dromas ardeola | reverse complement strand
GAAAGGGGGTGGAGGTGAAGAAAATCAGTCCTGGGGGCCGGGCGGTGAGGGCTGCAGGGACTGGGGGAGGGCGGCGGCACACTGAAGGCGTTGAGGGGCGAGAGTGAGGGAGAGCGGGCCCCGCAGCAGCCGGCGAACACCACAGAGCGGCGATGGCGGCGGCGGGTCCTCGCGGCCAATGGGAAGGAACCACGCTCGCAGGAACCAGAGCGCGGAGGCAGCGGGAAGGGGCCGTCGCTGCCTGTCGAGCCCTGGCCGGGCGCTGGGGGGAGCTGGACGCTGCCGTCGCTGTCCCGCATCCGCGTTGGTTGCCTGCGCCCGCCCTGTGCTGGGTGAGCCGCGGGCCCTCTCGGAGCGGTCTCTCTGCGCTGCGGCCGTTCCCGCCTTTTTACCTCAGGGGCGGCTGGGCCTGACGCCTTTTTACCTCAGGCGGCGGAGCTGTTCCATCACAGGAGGATTTCGACCTTTGTGCGTGCCCCGCTTTAGCGGATGCTTAGAAACGGTTATTATAGTCACGGGTTGCCACAGGTCTGTGCCTCCTGCCGGTGAAGTGGCCCCGTGCCGGCCCGCCCGGCGGAGGCGCGGGGCTTGTGGGGGCGGCCGGTCTTGAGGCGGTCGCCAGCACTCCCACCATCGGTTCGCCTCAGCCCTTCCAGCGGCCAGAGGTGCGGCTTCCTTGCTCAAAACCTGGGTGGAGTCACGTCCCTCCATGTGCAGGAGTTTGGTTATTGTAGTGGTATTTATTCACGGTTTCCCATTTTCGTGGTGCATCTGTTGCTGGTTTAAATAAAAACAGGAAGGGCATGAAAGGAGGCCTTGGTCTCTGTTCTTCTACATCGATTTTCCAACTCGGTCCCGCTTCTGGTCTTCTGAGAGATCCTTATTTAAATGATCTTTGTGAAAATTTCTTTTCATAGGGTCTCAGAAAGCAGACCAATTCAGTTCACTGGAAGGAAAAATACGTTAAAGCTGCTTACCCTATTTACCATTAATTCATTGTGTAAACAGGATCACTCTGCTGTACATAATCACCGCTGTTTTAACACATAATCCAAAATTATTTACCTCTACAAATCTTTTTAAAGATAAACTAATCCTAATTCTTCTTTGGAATATTTCTGTGACTTAGCTAACATTTAAAATTCAATTTATACAGCTGCTTCATGAGGCTCATACTTCACTCACAGGGGAGCTGGGATAAGTACTGTACCCGAGTAAAGTACTCTAAAAGCTGCAGTTAAAAATACTGCGGTGTAATCTTGTTGGTTTTCTTCCTTTTTCCAATAATTTAAACTGCTTGGTGTAGACAGATAACTGATGCAAAGTTGTGTCTTTCATTCAGCGGAGATTTGCTGTGTGTTGTTGATAGATTGTATGGTGTGTGTGGGGAGAAAGGGAACATCAGTCACTGAGCTGAATTCCTGTCTAGATTACAAATGTCAGGTTAGTAATAAATCCTGATCTATCATCACGTGGCTATTTTTAGTAATTAGATCATGATTACAAAGCAGAAATATTTTTATAATTGATTAAGTTACATGAAAACACTAATCCTTTTGCATAATGGCTTCTTGAGTTGTCTAGACATTCAGCATAAGGCCAGCAGCTATCAGGAGGCAGAGACACACTGGTGTACATTGTGACCTTCAGTATTTCTTTCATTTTAGTGTTCTGTTTTCCATTCTTTGGAACACAGTTTTCCTGGAAAAAGCACATGAACATTAATAAAGAGGTTTCTCAAAGTTTCTTTGAAGTTGTATTCACAAAAAAACATAATTTTTACTCCTTTGCTACAAGTTTGCTCTGTCCCAGCATAAAGCTTATTCTTGAAAAGTGTCACTAATCTTAAAACCCTGGATGGTAGGAAGGATTTGGGCTTCTGCAGGGCTACCTGGTTGAGAACAGTGTTAGCTGGCACAGTGTAGGTATATGAATGATTTGTCTTTGACAGAGGAAAAGGCGTTGTCCCAAAGCAGGGTCATTTATCCAGTGTGCAAGCTGCCAATGTATACAGCATTGCTATTTGTTAATTGCGTAAAAGACACTGAAGTATTTTTCAGGGTTTGGGAGAGATTTGGATAAGCCTTATGTGAGCTGATGTTGGTACTAGGATATTCATAAATAACAACAAGTTTGACATAGTCTTACTAATATTTTATCAAAGTTTTTCAAATTGTCATGACCCTTGTGGTGTTAAAAATATACTAGTAGCATGGATGTAAGTTGATGCTTAATCAGCAGAACAAGGTTCCTCAAACTTATTGTGAAATCTGTGTAGGTAAGTATGCACATTTGACTGTTTGGGCACTATAGGAAATAAATCTTTAGAGTTTTCTTGAAAATTATTCCCTTAATGTTCTGCTAGGCCAAACAGGTTTTAAGAACATCTTGGCAAATTGCTAGAAAGGCTTTGCTTTATAAGAATATTGTTTTGATTTTAATAATAAAGAACATTAACTCCATGTTTTGGTGTTGTTTTTTTTTTAAATTTTACCATGCCTGTTGCTTTCTGTAACAATTTGAGTATGCTTGGTGAGAGCTGAACCTAGCAAAAATAACAACTGTTAATTAAGCTTTATCTAGTCTAAGTGTAATCTGGCAATCACCAGGGTTTCAGTTAATTTTCAGAACACTTCTGCAAGGCAATCTGAAGGGGTCAGGATGCTCTTACCTGAGCATCTCAACATGCCCAGTAGGTCCAGTGCATCCCAGCTCTTTAAACGGACATTGTATTTCTGCACAGACCCGCTCACGCAGTGAACGGAGGCCCTGTGGATAGCCCTGGTTTTTCTCAGCCTCTGTTCCTACATGACAATACTTTTTTTCCAAACTCCTAGCACACAGCACTTCTTTCATTTTCATCTGACTAAGCCACAACTTCCAGCTACAACTTCTGACATCTCTGTAATCCCCTGCCCAGCTTTCTCCACATCTTCCTAGCCCAGTCCATGTCTCTAGGAGTACCTGTGGACCTTCTCAAAACATTACATCTTTTCCTTGCCAGGGTACCTGAATCAGCTGCTTTTCTTCCCGCTCCCACCCTCTCAGTCCCCAGCTTCAAACTGACCCTGGCTTCCCCAGAGCTCTGATCCTTTTCTACCCTGTTTTCTGTTGCAGGCTGCTTACCCTTCAAGATACAGCAGAGACGCTGAAGTGCCATCTGGCTCGGTGTTCATAGACACCTACTGCCTTAACTCCACTGCAGGGAGCTCAGGATAATGATCACAAACTATCTGCTGAGAAAGGATGGGCAACATGTGAGCAAACCGATTGCAGTTGAAATGCGCTCCACACAGATGGTCAGCAAGGGAAAGATTGCTTCCTGCCACCTTCTGCCAAAAAGCAACTGCTTCAATAATGGTGTTTGAAAGCAAGAAGTATTTCCTTCTCTCCAGGTTGGTTGATGGCATTTTCTGTACTTGGCTGGGTTTCCATCATACCCAGCTGCTCCTGCCTGGTAATGCCACCACTTCCCTTCCATATGACAAGGTGAGATCAGGAAAGGGAAGGCATTAGTTTTTCTGTTTTCCCCCATCTGGTGCAATTAAGTACTTGAAAGAAAGATAAAACAGAAGCTATATATTCTTAATTCTGGGCAAATTATATAAAATTATGCACCAGTTCCCAACTTGCTAGCATGCAGTGTTATTGCTGTACTATGACGCTGGTTATATTGTTAGGGTCCATGACGAGATCTAATCATTCCCCTCGTTTATTTTGTGTGTGACTTATGCATGATGCTTCCTGTGTTTGTGCAGATTCCAGATGTTGCAGAATAGACACACATAAAATTAAAAAGCTGATAGCCAGCTGTCATTCTGTCATACTTTTAGATAATTAACATGTATATGTTGATAGATTTAAATACTCTCCAGAAGCCTTCGTAGTAAATTTCATTTGGGACTGAAAATGGAGACGCTCCAAAATGTCAGTTTAGCTGTTTATATTGCCAAATTAGGCAAAAGAACGTATGTTGTCATGGTTTTCGCTGGGATAGAGTTGACTTTCTTACTAGTGGCTGGTATAGTGCTATGTTTTGGGTTTGGGATGGGAATACCGTTGATAGCCCACTACTGGTTTTGGTTGTTGCTAAGCAGTCAAGGCATTTTCTGCTCCTCACACTGCTCTGCCAGTGATTAGGCTGGGAGTGCACAAAGAGTTGCAAGGGGACACGTCCAGGACAGCTGACCCCAACTGACCAAAGGTGTATTCCATGCCATATGACATCATGATCAGCATATAAAGCTGGGGGGGGGAAGAAGGAAGGGGGTGACATTTGGAGTGATGGTGTTTGTCTTCCCAAGTAACTGTTACACTTGATGGAGACCTGCTTTCCGGGGGATGGCTGAACACCTGCCTGCCAATGGGAAGTAGTGAAACAATTCCTTGTTTTGCTTTACTTGCCTGCACGGCTTTTGCTTTACTTATTAAACTGTCTTTATCTCAAAGCACAAGTTTTCTCACTTTTACCCTTCCGATTCTCTTCCCCATCCCACTGTGGGGGGAGTGGGCGAGCGGCTGCATGGTGCTTTGTTGCCAGCTGGGTTTGAACCACATCATATGTGTAGCTGTTCTAACGCCTGTCTGCTCTGTGCTTGCTGTCTTCTGCAACCAGGGACCTCATGGGTGACCACGGGAGAGGGGCTGTGTGAGAGTGCCGTTCTGGTGACGGCCAGACACCACGTGTATCACAGGTATTGCTGACTACAGATGGAAAACGTCAGATTTCCCAGTTGTCTGACCATGCAGACCTTTCTGTTTCTGCAGCTTCCTGAAGCTTTATTCATTTCAGTTTAAACACACTTTTTCAGATTTCTAATGATTTTGTGCTACTTTTTTTTTCAAGTCATATGAGAAAGAAACCATTTCTTCCGGTCAACGAAGTAATGAGAGAGAAAAGTGATTCTTTTTCAGTCCATCTCACTTTTACTAACCAAAATTAACTAAATGAACCAAAATTATTTTATTCCAGGTCAATCTGAAACATAATATTTAATTTTTCAGTTATTGTAAAAAATAAGGGGAAACTATGAGGGCAGACTTCTTTCATTTCAGAGACCTGTAGTTTGGATGCTCCCCAGTATGGTGGAAGAGCTGGTTTCACTTTGTGCTTCCAACCAGAGGACCAGAGCCAGTGGCTCCCATGGGACCTCTCTAACCATTGGACTTTGGTGGCCCTGCAGGGGATGCTCTTGCTGCTGCCGCCGCTGCCGTTGTCCTCCAAAAGACACATTTTTCTCTCCACTGATTTCTGTCCTCAAACTGAAGCTGCCATCCTTCAGGATGTCAGGTTCTCCTCCCAGTGGTCTCAGTTCCCTAGGGTTTTTTGGGAGCTTGTGGAATTGTTTTCCCTTTTTTTGTTCTTTAAATTGTAGTCTCCTGGGTTTTAATTTTTGTTTATTCCACCGCCCAAAAAAAAAACCAAACAAACAAACAAACCCAAACATAAACCTTAGGTCCCAAACTGACTACAGTATGGAAGGTTTCTGCATTGGTAACAAAACATTTCTAAGCCACTAGGCCACAAAGGTTCCCCAGGGGCTAGAGAGATTTTCTGAGCTCAGGATAATTTCTAAACATCAATTTAACCTTTTCAGAAGAATTTGCTTTAACCTAGAGAAAAATACTTAGGATAATTTAGGCTGACAGGTGTGGAAAAATCTAATAATAGGGATTTAAAACAGAACACTGCCACAAATTTTTATGAATAAAAATAGGACAATCTTTTCTTAGCACTTTCAACAGTACAGAGGCCATTAGCAAAATGAGAGCACTGTTATGCGCTATTAACAGGTACTGTGGTGGAAAAAGCTTTCCACTGAGAAGATTCATTATTTTATGTTTCAGGGGAGTGTCTGTCATGGAAAAGCTGTTGCAGTTATCCTAACTCTGTGTATAGTGTCCTCATACAAATTGTATTTTAAAGCTATAATACAGTTTTAATCCCTGGTTTACTAAGGGGTTTCTTTGGTCTTTTTATTTGGTCTTTATATATGGTCTTCTCTCCATTCTGCTCAAGTCAATTTTTTGGCAGAGCTGGAAGTTCTGTACCCTCTGGTCTGTGTTGTATGTACTTTGCAGTTTTTGTTTCCTTAAAGAAAGTAATTGAACCAATGTCTTTAAAAAAAAAAAAATCTTTGGTCAAATTGTCTCTAAAAATAGCCATTTTTTTGAATAATGTGAAGAACCTTGGCTTTAATGGCTTGAAAAGAGCATCAGTTTTCTGAGAAGCAAATCTTTCCATGTACCTAAAATAGTGGGATGTGCAAAACAAATATTGGCTTTAAAAAATCTTTTCCATTTGTCTTATTTGCAGACACTTTAGATTATTCCTGACAAAGTCATCAATATTAAATATAGCTTAACTCCTGCAAGTCTGATACAACTCTCCCTTTTTAGTGGAGACCCTGTTTTAGAAGAGAAAACTTGCATGGTTAATTCCTACAGTTGTGGGCTTTATATATATAGCCTACAGCACTTCCATTAAAGCCTCAAAATGCAGTTTTCTCCTCATAATCATGGAGGAAACTTGTATGTGGACTTAATGGGGCTGAATAAAGCCAGGAACCCAGATACTGTGCATGGGAGGGTAAATCTGCTTTCCCTGATGTACTTTCCATTTATTTCCCTGTGGAAGGTCAGAGGGGACACAGCAGAATGCCCCAGGCAGCTGTTGATGACAGCAGCCCATAGGACCAAATACTCCAGGGTGAAGCACTTCTTCAGTCTGTGTCTTTGGTGGTTTCTCAAAATCTGTACGGAGCTAACACAGGTTCTCCAAACAGCTGTGGAAATGTTGCTATGTGCAAGAAAAGAGCAGGGCATGCCAATGGAGGAGAGTTATTTGTGGCTCCCCAGGTGGATGTCGCTTTGTCTTCCCACCTGGAAGGCAGCCTTCATCGGGTGGTTGCCAGTTCCATGGGGTTTTGCAGTTTATTATTCAGGTATAATAAATCATCACTAGAAAAATATACCTAAAAGCTCACCATAGCTATCCTGACAATGTGCAAAACAAAAGCAGGGCTATAGCTCAAGTCCCAAGGAACCGTGGTTACTGACACAACGAGGGAAAGACTATTCACGAGGGCTGTGGTAAGGAAACAGGCCTCTCTGGGATGGCATCCAGAGCACCTACGAGTTCAGCTGCACCATATGGCCGTGCTGATCTAACAGTTCTCCACTGCAGTTGCTCTAGCTTCAGCCTTTGTCCACATACCTGGCATCCATACTGCTGTGTCTGATCCCACGAGGCATGGTGCAGTCCCATGGCATCTGGGCACACCGGTCAGAGGTGGGTACTGGTAATGGGGTTTGTCAATAGCCCCAAGGCTCGATAAAGGGTGAAGCAGGCTTGGGGTTCATCCAGGAGGTCTAGTTGGGAGGGAAGAAGAGGGAGAGGGGCCAGAGGCAGCCCTGGAGACCAGGCTGCAACACCTTGTGGAGGTTGGAAAAGCTCTTTTGCTTCCTTTTCCTCATACATGTCTTCAGTTGTTTCTTGCTGAGCATATTCCTTTTCTTTTTTTCTTTCTAGTTCCCTCTGCTGTGTTTTCATGCGCAATGATGCATTTTTTCTCTTGAATTTAGGGAGAATCATTATTTCTGATTATTAGGCCAATAAGAAATGAAAAGTGTAAAATTTCAAGAACTTTTGTTTATTGATGTGAGAAGGTTCCTAGAAACACCCTTGTCCAGTTGTACTGCATGAACTCACCAATTCTGAGTAAACTAACATGAGATCACAACAAGCTATGTGACAGACTTCTCATCCTGCCAGTTGCACTGCCAGCTTGGAAGTGTCAGGACCTTAGGAAATAACAGGAAACGTTCTATCTTGGATATATGTGTCTTGAATAGCACTTTGAAAATCACGCTAATATTTTAAAAAAATACAGTTCATCACCCTCTGTGTCTTTTTTCTCTTTAGTGTTGATTAAAACAATCATCAATGCTGTGCCTGCCAGGGAGATAATATTCAAGTTGAAACTGGATTTCTTGTTTGTGATGAAAAAAACAGACTTCAAATATCTGTCTTGCACACAAAAGGTGAAGGGCACCATGGGGTGCTGTGACTGTTACAAAATGAAGAAGTTTCTCATAAATTATAAACAGAGTTTACATCCTTTTGAAATGTGGAAAAGCTCATATAAACGATTATTAAATACAATTTTAAAAGTAGCTGTTTGCTCCAGGATGCAAGATATGGAGGGGCAGCCAGCTGGTGGGATGCAGAGGCGAAGAGGCTGGGAGATGGGGCGACCTCCCTCTCCCCCTGCCCCTGAGCTCCACAGCGTGTTCTTTTGCTGTCCTTAGCTCTCTCCTGATCAGATCTGACAAACAAAATACTTCTCTTATTTTATTGTAAGCTTATACTTCACTCTGTTTTTATTATTCAGTGCTATAGTCTCCCAATGTGTAGAAAACCAAAAAAGTCTTTGCTTTTGAGAAATTACACTTTAAGCATAGGATATGCTTGAAGAAATGAGAGCAGAAACAAAAGAGGAGAGAGAGAAATGTAGCAAGATAGTTTTCCTTTTTGGACCATTAGATTTCATTTATGATTTTGACCAGTTCTTTATGGACAGGATTCATCTCAGCACACTTTAATTGCTTAAAATAGAGGCATCTGTCCTAAACTGAGGAACTGGGCTGCCCATAGCCAAAGGAAAGCAGCAGATACCTCCACAGGAGGATTTATCCCTTTAAGGTAAATATCTAAAGAATATGGTAGGATGGACCCGGTAGGGATCCCTGTCTTTCTCCATTGATTCTGAAGGAAGCCCAGGTGATTTGTTTAGATTAAATACTTACTTTTCACATGGCAAGAATAATCCCAGGCTAAAGTAATTTTATTTCTTGTTGAAACTTTAAAGAAAACCAGAATTGTTTTTTATTTTTTCTAATGTTTTTCACATTTTCATTACAGGGGAAAAAATCTATATACCCAAAGAGAAATTTTTATTCAAAATGTCCATCGGAGGAAATTGCGTACCTGTATGGGCTGGTGCCAACTGTCTGTCAGCTGGCATCCCGGAGCCAGGCCGTGAAACGTGGCTGGTGCCCCTGCTCCTGCCCTCTCCCCTCACTGCCGGTGGAAGGGAATATATGCCGAAGTGCTAGCAGGTCCTGCCCTTTTGTGTGTATTACGGATGTGCCTTGGGCCTAAGGAACGACAACCGTAGGACCTGTGATGACTTGAAAAATCACGCACCAATGCTATCCACCCTCCAGCCAGCATAGGACAAATGATGCATTATAAATCCAGCTCCTTTACCAGTGGGGAGATTAAAGAAGCAAGAAAGAAGTTTCTTAATCCCTGCCTTAAGCAGTTTAAAACCTTTTTGCTTGGGGTCCTACATAAATCAAAACACAGGACTGGCTATATTCTGCAAATAAATCTTCCTTGATATTTACTTCTCACGTAACTTCTCTGTAACAAAATCTGAATTCCCTACCAAATATGCTAATAAAACGTCAACCATTCTATAATTTAGTAGCATCATAATACTTTCTTCAGTTGTATGTCTCTCTTTCAGAGAGCACTTGACATGCTGCTTACACCTAAAAAGTAAAATTAATATCTTAATATATCATTTAGTTTATTATTTCTTAGTATTGAAACTCACTAAATATAAACCATCTGTACAACAATTAATCATGCAGGAATGCAAACCAAATGTAGATTAAATTAGCCTGAAAAAAGACCCCCACAAGTGATTTCTATATGCACTTGAGGAAAATAATTTCAAAAATGGAAGTATATGAATTATAAAAAAAAATTATAAAAAGCGATGATTAGTTTATAAAACATATTTTGCACATACAGAAAACCTGTTTGAGGATGTGATGATACCTTACAGACAATCATTAATTAAGCCTTACAAGCAGGCAGAGAACTGATAACAAATATATCACAGCTGAAAATGTGAACCCGAGACAACCTGCCATTCCGACAACTGGAATCAAAGTGCCATAGGTTTCAACAAAGACACCAGAAACCAGCAGCCGACTTTGTGCATGAGCTACATCAGAGCTGCTCCATCGCCGCATGTCCTGCCACCGCGTTGGACACTGCACACCACCCTGCCCCGTGCTTGCCGCGGTGGGCACTTACAGGAAAAGCCTGTGCTGAAATGCAAAGCTGTGACTCAAGTTGCCATGTTGTCTTTAGCTTTAAAAGGAAGAAAAAAACAACCTAGTGCTCACAACAGTGATCCAGAGCTTGAGCTAATTTGAAGCTGGCTCATACGTCCACGCGGGTGTGATCACGGCTTTCAGGTAGGCATGTTTGCGGTCACCTCAAAACCCCAAATCAGCCCTTCCAGAATGTTTGCACCCCTATTGTGAGAAGTCATGCCCATGTTCGGATAAACCAGTGCCACTAGACTTTTGATGTTAGGTAGATGTAAAGACTTTGATGTTTCATTGCAAACCAGACCAACTGAACAGTTGTTTCACTGAACAACAATTAAAGAGTTATTTGCCAGCACTTTAAGAATCCCAGCCTTCTCTTTTCTGTTGCATGAACTTTTTCTGCTGTGAACTTAACCTGTCACAATTTTCTTTCACTGCACATATTTGCTGATGCCAGAAGCTCCGGCAGAAAGGGTTCACAAATCAAGCTTTTGGCAGGTTGCAGGCTGGGTCTCATTCTCACCTACACCTCGGTGCCTCGGGGGACGTGCTGTCTTCTCCAGCTGAAGTGCACAGGTATGTCTTTGCTTGCTTTCCTCAGTCGGCTCTGCTCATTTCCAGCTGAAACACTTGACTGTCTGAAACCCAGGTAAGACCTCTTCAGTATTTAATTTTCCTGCTAAGTGTGGTACTAAAGTATGTTGGAGTTTTGCCGGTCTTAGTTTCTCTGTTTAAGTGAGTCATGTTTAAAGAGTGTCACTGGTATTGAACGTCATGGTGTGAGACAGGGTAGGGACTGGGATGTATAACTTCCGAGATTACTCTTACCATGGATACCTATATTTTACTGTGGTGCTGTTGCAGTTCGAGTCATCTCTGAGTCTGTCTGTTATTCTGACAAAGTATAAAATGTAAAGTCCAACACAGCAGGAAGATGTTTGCTCGGTTTTGCCTCGGACTCTGGCTCTGCTGCCAGCTCTCTCTGTGGCCGGGGAGCCAGGCGCAGCTGCACAGATGCTCGCTGGCATCATCTCACCATCACATGTCGGGTCTCTGCAGTGGTGGCAGGTGAGGGGAGCTGAAGCAGCACAAAAGGCTGGTGGCCCTTGATAGCTTTCCCTGCTTGTGGTTGTTGAAATAGCCATGTAGGTATAGCTGTTGTGTCATGTGCTGCACAGAGCTGCATGAACCAAGCCTACATGGAGCCTGTAACATCTGAAATACTCTGAATGCCTTTTCTTACATTCCCCCTACTCTGGGGGGGAGAATTTCATCTTAGCTCATTCAGCACAGCAAAGGCTGTATGAAGGTGAGGAACAAGAATGGAGCTGGGAAGTGGCACTTTGGGCACAGTCTTGTAGGGATGCCCCAGCAGCTGGAGCTGCATCAGGGCGGGCTGGCCTACAGATGGAGAAAGAGGTGGAAGGCGCAAAGATGGGGGGCAGGCTGTGGTTTGGGAGCTCTACTTGGTGGCAGGATGCTGAGTTGTCTTTTATACCCATGGCTGCCTTCTGTATTTTCCAACAGGTTTTGTGTTGACAAGTCTTACTTTCCTCCAGGTGAGTCGGAAGAGGAAGGATGTGAGGTAAACGCCACAATGCACCTCACTTGGGTTCACGCTGAGGTTCCCCTCGGCGAGTCTTTTATGTTGATACTGATATTACCTGTTTTTTCTCACTGCACTTTAAGATGCAGTTATAATCTTGTCTCTGCCAAAATTCATAGCATTTGATGTGGCATTTCTCAGTGACCTCTTCATTAGGACCTTGGTCTTTGTTTTAAGTTAATGAAAAGAAACAAGAACCTCAAGAGAAGGAGTTAAATCTCTGCAAACAGCCCAGCTGAACCTAGTTAGGATTAAATAGCTTGTATTTAAATACTACAGTATTTTTGCTGATAGCATTCTGTTTTTATTTTACACTAAGCGTTAATATGTTTTCACAGTCTTCTCCGAAAGCCCCTGTGAGGTGTCCCTCTGCTTTCATCCCAGTTTCAGTGCCAAAATTTTCATCATGAGAAATTTTCGCGAGAACAAAATCGAAGTCGGGTTTCCTTTTAATCTTTATATTTCTATTATGGCTCTGTCACTTTAGTAAAGGCTAGCTCTGGGTAAGCCTACACGCAAGGAGTGCCTTGGTAACCCACCAGTTCTTCTCTTGCAGCGGTACCAGTTTGAGTTTCACGGGGGAGCATGAGGCTGGGGCTGGCAATCCTGTTACACCTCAGTAAGTACAGATGTTACAATTATCAGGCCAATTTTGAAATATTATCCTGCAATTTACATATGTCTCCAAGATTTTGTTAAAGGGCTTCTTTTAAGTACGCTATTAAGACACACATGACAGTGAATCCTTACTCCCCACTTTCCTGCCTAGGAGCTATGAGTGATATGAAACCTTTAAGTACAAAGAAAAGATACATGTTTGAGTAATTGAGTCAGAATCAGGTCCTGAAAGGGGCAATCAATATCTGCTAACAAATAATGAGCGTGGATCTGCATAAATAAAGAAGAGCAAGCCACCCAAACTTACTCGTTGCTTTATACTTGGAGTCAAAGGTCACTCACCATCTGAAGTATAGCCTCAGCCACAGACTGAAATCAGACTGTATTTTTACTGTTGTAATTGCATTACTGTTTCAAGTGTTCTGTGGGATCTTCACATATCGATTGTTTGGGGTTTTTTAACTTCACTTTTTATAACAAGTTGAGCCAGGTAAAGCTGAACAGATAAAGCCTCCAAGGTACCCATTCCTGTTCAGGGTTTCAGGACAGAACTTGTTTAAAAGGACAAGCCCTGTAAGGGAAGTCTTAACATAATGGGAAAAATATTTAAAGTTGTTTCAGGCAAAATAAACAAAAAGATCCTGCAATTATTTAGAGAGTTCAGAATTATTCTATTTAATTATTAATGACCATTCCATGGGGTCTGAATGGAGGGTTCTGGGACCAGACCAGGGGGTCCATTGTAAATCATCAGAAAAAGTGAAGGACCCCTGATGTCAGTCCTGGTCTCAGTTCCACCATTATCATTTAGAAATGAACAGAAATCAGCAGAATTAATCCAAATCTGGCTCTGCTCACAGAGTCAATTGAAATGCCTATGATTCTGCTGCAGGAGTGCTGGCTATGGGTATGCCAGGGTAGGAAGCATAATAAATTTTTGCTCGTAGCAGACTGGCATGTTTACTACGCAATAATGTGCTGGGAATTTAAGTTTTTAGCATAGATTTGCAATATGCTAGCTATATTTTTTATAATGATTTTGCCTCAGGCATCTTCATTACCAAAGCTCTTCAAGATTCTACCAAATGTTGTTAAGGACAAAGGGAGTACAGGCGAAGGATAATTTAGTTTTCTGCTGATGTTGTGATTTAACTGATTTTGTTTGGAGAATACTGCTGGGTATACAAAACAATTTCATCTCTCTTTGATCTTCTTTTGCGCTCAGTGCTGATAAGACTCCAGCAAGCACAGGATGACTGTGATGCTGGGTCCTGCCACCCGGCTGTTGGGGACCTCCTCTTGGGTCGCAGCAAGCAATTAACGGCCTCCTCAACCTGTGGAATGAACAGCCCTCAGCAGTACTGCATTATAGGCTACCTAGAGGTTGGTTTGCTCTTTCTTTTTTAATAAACTGAACTCTGCTTACTAACAATATTCTCATCTGTAAAAGGAATTTGCCCAGACTAGGAAGTTTCTGTTAGAGTTGTCTAAATAATCACCAGACAGTGTGACATAAGTCTGGTGGAAGGCTGTGCCTTATTGCAGCACATATGGAGGGTTTGGCAGCGAACAGCCTCCACAGTGACATGTAGCTTCTCCAGAGGCAGAAACATTCATGAGATGCAAATGAGCACAGGGATTTCTGAAGGAGCTTTCTCTGCGGGTCCTTTCCTGACTCATGCCTCAGAGGTGAAGACCACAGTTTGCATGTGTGTGAGTTCAGGAGGAATGCGGTCCTGCAGGTGGTAGGCACTACCTTGACAGACCTTCGCTGGAGGACATGTCCCATACAGTGTTGTGACTTGAGGGAGCCTGTTAAGAGATTCACAGTATGTCCTCTCATGTCTTTTGATCCAAAATAGACTAACGTTGATAAAAGCAGAAAGCTATCTCTGGCAGAGGGAAAACCTGGTGGTGTAGTCCAGCCTTTGGCTGTGTGGGTGGGTAGGCAGATCCAAAATGTGGGCGATCAGATGGATCCCTCTTGCTCCCTGGCTGCAGTGATGGCGGCTATGTGGGCGCTGTGCCAGGCAGAAACGGGAATTCCCCTGTTGCACGTCCTGGAGGACTTGGCCCCACTGAGCTAATAAATTGTTGCGGATAGAAATGTTTTCACTAAATACCAGCTGTAGGCTGAAGAAGAAGTTAATAAAACACAGCTTAATTTGTAAGCATTTGAAAATAATTACAGTTTATGACCTTCTGGCAAAACACTGTGACACATTTACAGTGCAAAGCTCTGCCATACTAATATGGCACCAAGCACGGCTCCAAGTTACTCATTGCAACTACAGTTTTCTGCAACATGTAAATACGTCTTTCCTCACCTGTGAGCCACTTTTCACCCTTTGCTGGTTTTCCCCACATTGTTTGAACAAGTGGACCCTGGGCACTAACTCGTTGGCAGTGCTCTGACGCTTGGCACTGCTTGGTAGACGGGCACAAAGACCCATCTCAGAGACATCATCTTTCTGGCCCTTAGCCGGGTGACTGCTTTTTTCTCTCTCTTTTTAAGAGGAGATCAAAGAGCAATAAAAAATTAATATTTTCACTTGCCTGTACTTATCCTTTGAATTATGTAAATACAGAGTCATGAAAAGGAACAGCTGTTCTGCAATAATCCCTGATTTAATGCTGCTTCAACGTATCTTGACCCCTGGTGACAGTCTCCTAAAGAGGGTTAGAACTGCTTTGCAGGGCTCAAGAGGTAGAGGCTTATACTCTGGCAATGTGTTCTGCTCTATCAGCTCACCTTAAATGTGTGTGTCACCTATAGTGTATCAGAGTCTCACTCAACTCAGTTCTCTTTCTCACCAGCTTTGCTGGAGACAGGCCAGGAAGCTTTGCATCTTTCATCTTGCAAAGCAAAGTTCTTCCTCCCCCAGTTCCGCTCCTGATGACCTGTGTCAGGCATCATGAGGAGAGCAAACCTTACTTGTGAAAGTGTGTGTTAGTCAATACGGCAAGCTGCCAGGAGCCAGGACTCGGTTGGGATGTCTTACTGAAAATTCAGATTAAAAAAATTGAAGTTCAACTGCTTTGTGTTTGAAAAGAAGCACTGCAAGTCATTTTCTTATTTAGAGTAATGTGTCTTATTGTTTCTAAATGTAGGTTAAGTGGTTTTGAGCCCTATGATTGGATTTACTACGTACACATGTTTTGAAAGGAAAAGAAAGAGGACTTAGTATTGAGAAGAATATAAAGCCGCACACTTCAGAGGCAAATGGGATCTGCCAGACTTGCCTTACATGGACATGCATGTGCTTGTCCTTTGGGGCACAAAAAGATTTTTACAGAGCAATCTTAAACATGAGTTGACTGAGTGTCATATTGTATGTGTCTATGTAAACCAGAGAGTGGGTATGTGCAGACCTGACAAATGCTTCAATAACCTGAGCTGTCCTTACCAGACCTTTGTGAAGTGATGTGACTGACTATGTTTTGTATTTCTGTCTCATCTTCTAAATTGTACATTTGCACATCTGTCAAGTCTGGTATAGAATGGCTGAATATCATATATATTTATAATACTGTTTAAAACACATGAATTATACCATACCTGTGAATCTATATATGTTCATTTATGTAAATGTGAATAATCGCCAGGTGATTTCATAATACAAAGATGTGCAAACCTTTCCTAATACTTGTCCGTAAATCCTGAGCTTGCCAGCTGGGATGTCTCTCTGCCAGTCCCCTTCTGGGTCTTTTCCAGCCCAGCTCCTGACACTGACTTCTACTTTCTGTTTCGAGCAGCATCCCTGCCAGGCGCCTAGCCAAGGGCACTGAATCTGTGCTTCCTCCGCAAGCTCCCTGTGGGGTGCTGTGTCGTCCCCCTTTCTCTCTGCCAGCGTCTGTGCCAGCCAGGCACGCAGCTTGGGCATCACTTGCCACTTTGCCTTATTCCTGAGTCCTCGCACTCAGGCTCTGCCCAAATCTCGTAGGGTATATCTGGGTAGCACAGCCCCCACCCTGCCCACCCTGGGTATCCCCTGGGGCAGCCACTGCCATACGCTTCCCCATGGCACTGCTGGCTGAGATCCCACGCTGCTTGTCCACATGGCTCAGCGCGGGTCATCTCCCAGCCCAGCATGTTAACCTTGTCACCGCCCCTTATGTCTCCCACTCAACTCATCAACTCACCAACTCATCAACTCATCAACTCACTTATCACCTTAAATAGGAGCTCCTTGCCCCTGCTTTCAAAGCCCTTTTGCAGACAAAAGCCTCTTATTCAGCGTCGAGATACTGGCTAATCATTGCCACCTTAGTCTTCTGCTTGTTACATTTTCAAACAAGACCCTTTCATCCTATTGATATCCTGATTTTCCTACTTTGCATTGCTTTTAACCTTTTCCAGTTTCCCTATGCCTACAAAAGGCACTAACAGTGGTTGGGGTGGCGGTGTCAGCCCAGACCACCTACTTATATTGTACCTAGATCCAGCCTTGCCTTCCATTTGTAGAACAGCATCTGTCTCCTGCTCCCGGCTGAGTATCGGAGCTGCTAGAAAATGTGCAAAAGAGAGAGGAAAAAAATATATAAATGATTTAGTGTACGGTCCTCTTCAAGGCTTCCTCAGATCGTGAAAGATCCAGTCCTCCCTTGTATCCTCTCTGCCTTCTCGCTGGCGTCTCTGAAAGTTTATGAGACAGGAATAAAAGCTCAACTTTTAAAAAATAAATTTCTGCCAAGAAACTCTTGCAAAACAAACCCTCTGGCAGCTAAACCCAGAATCAACACCTTGACAAACTTATTTCTTTGCTCTTACTGAGTTCCTTCTCCACGACTGAAAAAGTGTATTTTTTATAGAGTGTCTGGAGCAAACCAAGGCCAACATTTACTATATACATATGATGTGCATATGATGATTTTCTTGGACCTGTCTTATATATGAAAGCCTGAGTGATTAAAACTACAGTCACCCAAAGCAACTGACAGGCTCCAATCTTGCAATGGCATAAATATGTGTACATCTACTGGATCCTGAGAGAAGAGACCAAACTAATCTTCTATTCTGCTCGTTTTGTTTTCTAGGCTGAACAGAAGTGCTTTCTCTGTGATTCCAGATACCCATATAATCCCTATACGCAGCACAACAGTCACATGATTGAAAATGTTATTACAACTTTTGAGCCCGATAGGAAAAAAAAGTGGTGGCAGTCTGAAAATGGTAAGTTTATTTGAGAAAATATTACTACAAAATGTTACTGTGAGATTTATTTATGTAACTGGGTTTCATCACGTTGCCTTCGTCAAGAGATGAGACAAAACTTCATCCATTCTTTGATTCAGTAATACTGACTGATTTAAACCTATTTGTGCGTCACAATATAGAATTTTAGAAATTCTGGTTTTCTACAGACAGGTTTTAAGCACAGTATTTCCAAGAGCTGGCTAGAAGACCCACAGCAGTGCTGTGTTATACACGGTAGCCACATATTTTTCACAGTGTCTGCTTTTCAGGTAAATGTGGTTTGTGGCAAACGGGACATTTGCCTACAGATGTGTAATGACAGAGTGTGTAAAACACAAATATCCATTAAAAAAAATAATGCTTGCAGTGTAAAGCACCAATACTTTAAGAAATAATTAAATGAAGCCTGGCTATCAACACCCTTATTGCCGCATGTTAATTTTGTTGCAAGCTTCTTAGTAGTAGTTCTTCACTGAGAATTTATATATCCTTACAGCTTCTCTGTGAAGTCTCCGTGACATGCAGCATTGCCGGTGCAAGTGCCAGAAAGGCAGAGCATCGCGTTGCCCCTGAGAGAGTGATCCAGCCACACTCTGGGTTTGTGCACAGGGGATGCCCTAAAGAACCTAGCTGCTGTGCTGGAAAAGGCATCTTTAAATTCCTCATGGAAGAGCTGTCTCAGCAACCCCTCCAATGTGCTCGTTGTGCTCCTCACTTCATTTTCATTCTCTTTTCAGGCATTGACCATGTCAGCATTAGGTTGGACCTAGAAACTTTATTCCAGTTCAGCCATCTTATCCTGACTTTTAAGGTACATCTTTTACCAGAGCTTTTATGTAATGTTATACACCAATTACTTAACCACAGGAATAAATTGCTTAGAGAGGCAGTGACAGCCCCATCTTTAGAGGTTGGGAAGAACAGGTTAGATAAACACCTGTCAAGTATGGTTAAGTTATAGATGATCCTGCCTTAGGGGAGGAGGATAGACTGAATAGCTTGCTATTCATGTGCCTTCTGGTCCTATTTTCTATAAATCTGAGAATTAAAGCTGAAAAAAAAATTGAATTGCAAAATTAAGCCCTAAAAATTTAGGGCACCTCTGAACTGCAGTTACTCTTTCAAATTTAGTTCAGCCTTCTCATGCATATCTGTTATGATTCAGATCGTTACAATATTTTTTTCCTACAAAATTCCTACAATACGATGGTAAACTTCCTTACTTAGAATGTAATCTTGTATCTATACGGAAGGTTACCCTTCCCTTTTGCTAGAGAGTAGTTTGAACGAAGAATCCAGCTTTTTCAGAGAATCATGTAACCAATACAGTGGCCCTGTAGTGAGCCTGCAAGCTCCCAAACACAGAATTTTAATTGCGAGGTGTTGGCATTCCCCAAACAAGAATGTCAATACAACAACCCCTGAGATGTCTTATCAACACCTGGTTAAGAAATTCTTGAAATAATGTTTCTTGCAGACATTTCGGCCTGCAGCAATGCTAGTTGAGCGCTCCACCGACTTTGGTCAGACCTGGAAAGCATTTAGATATTTTGCACAGGACTGTGCAGCTTCTTTTCCCAACATCTCTTCTCATCCAGCAAAAGGTGTGGGAGATGTCATTTGTGATTCAAGATATTCAGACATCGAGCCCTCCACTGAAGGCGAGGTATTACCAAGTGTCCATGTTTGTATGAGTTCAGATCATATGTGCCCATTTTTCTGGAGCTGAAGGTCTGTCCTCTGTATCCATCAGATCCACTTCTACAGGTTCTGAGACATGAAGTGCTATTGACTTTACTGAAGAGAGAAAGACAAGCACTGCGTTTTACCCTCAGTTTTACATCCAAATGAATTCATAAAACAACTTGGACAAAACCTTCTAGTGCTCTTTCCTTGTTTTCAAATTCATATGGAAGTCACCCTTATAAGAGATCTTGACTCCCCATCAGCCTCTACTGTTAAAGGCAGGGGCCTGTCCTTTGATCCCTTTGGTGGGTGCTGGTCCCATTCGTCATCGCTCTAGGGCATTGCTTTTCCTTCCTCCTGACACATCAATCCACCAAAAGGACTTTTTGCCTTGCTCAGCCAAGGCCAGGCTGAAAGGGTGAGAGCACTTGCTGAATCAGGGCCACAGCCTTGTGTTTTTTCTTTTACGGGATCAGTAAAGTGGCGTTAGTAACTAATGGTATCAGGTAACAGTCTTTATATCCAAAAAGAATAGCTTCAGCGATCCATAGAGCTGTATTAATTTGTTTTGCAGGTTGTTTTAAAAGCTTTGGATCCCAGCTTTGAAATAGAAAATCCATATGTGCCATATATCCAAGGTATGGACAGTACAGGTTTTCTCCAGAGATATTTTGCTGGTGTGGCTTGTTTTGTATACTGAAAGGGTGAAAAGCTCAGCTGGTGTGAGTCAATGATGTTGAAAATTAGGTACCAAAACCAAAAGATCATAGGGAGACATCTGTATTAATAAATAAAATGGGCCAATCTTATTCTCTAGCCCTGAGGGCAAATGGCACAGCTCTGCAGAGCTCATGCATGCAGCTGAACTATCTTTCCCTCTGGGATCAAGTGGCCCAACCCACACTGCCTGTTGGGAGCAGCCCCAGAGATGTACATGAACCCACGAAGGCAGTGACTGGGAAAATAAGAGGTTGGCCCCAGCCAGAGCCCTACCAAGGAGGGTGCTAACACTTATACAGCTGTGTGCCAGGAGTGGGTCCGTGCCCTGGCACTGTATGGGTTACTGGTCTTGGCCAGTATCAAAACATTTTAACTAATTCTTCAGTATGGGGAAATTCTTGGATGACTGATCCAAGCTGAAGATTTGACCTTGTTCATTTTCAAGTGAACTTGGGCTCTTGATTTCTTTTCTTTCCTTCCAGAGCTCATTACATTGACAAACCTAAGGATCAATTTTACTAAACTCCACACCCTTGGGGATGCTCTGCTTGGAAGAAGGCACAGCGATCCCCTCGAGAAGTACTACTATGCTGTCTATGAGATGGTTGTGCGGGGCAGCTGCTTTTGCAATGGCCACGCCAGCCACTGTGATCCAGTACAGAATCTGCGGGGAGATGTTTTCCATCAGTCTGGGATGGTGCGTCATTAATGCTGTCTCCAACAAGTCTCCAACAAGGGCAGTTCCTACCTGGTATTTTGGGGGATGGAAGAGATGGAGGGAGGGAGAGGAAGGAAGGTCTCTGATGACCATTGGATTGACCATTTACAACTCCAAGCTGTAAAATGTTTCAATACAGATTCTTCCTTTAAAACCCCAGGATGGATTCCTCAGAAGCTGTCTCTTTGTTGGCACTAGTGTGTTTCAAAAGCAACTGAGACAAGACACGTTGATAATAGCAGCAAAATACCAGAGCTGTAATGGTGCAAATGTAATGCAGTAAGTAGTCTGTGGTGTGTGCAGACTTGAATGGCCACTTGTTGGGTGCATTCCACACTCCAGCTGGGCTCCAGGCTCTGCAGCAGGAGAGGAGGCATTGGCACAAAAAATAGCTGATGATGCAAAGCTAACCCATGAAAAATGGATTATTAAAAAATTCAGGAACATGATTGCAAATTCTTTCCCTCTGGGAACAAGAGGTTTTTTCTCCTGGAAAATATGTATTTCAATATAGACACATGTAGGGAGAGAGCAAGAATTTAGGAGGCTGAAGTTTCGTTTCATATCTCTAGAAGTATTTTTTTGTAAATGTTGCTCAATGGCTTTAAAACTATTTGGTTAAAGTTTGCAGTTATTCCCCAGAGCTTTTACTCAAATAACTGAGAGTTATGTCAGCTGAGGGAGCCAAAGAGCTTTGAATTTTCCTGATCTTGCTGGCATACCTCGAGCAGATCTCCTCTCCTCTCCTCTCCTCTCCTCTCTTCTCTTTCTCTCGCACATGTTGCTTAC
>VYZM01016696.1:557346-593425 GCA_013398915.1 Dromas ardeola | reverse complement strand
TCTCTCCTCTCCTCTCCTCTCCTCTCAAATGTTGCAGGTCCACGGGAGATGTATCTGCCACCATAACACTGAAGGTTTGTCTTGTGAAAGATGTAAAGATTTCTACAATGATGCTCCCTGGAGGCCAGCTGAAGGGACACAAGATAATGCTTGCAAACGTAACTCAAACATATTATTTTTCTTTTTAATAGCTGGGGGGTGGGTGTAGCCCAATCCCAGCCCAATGCATAATGGGTTGGCCAGGTTTCTGGGAGGGAGACTTTTCCATGCCTCATCTAGAAAAACAGATGTATTCCTATATCCATCAGTGCTATGTTGCCCTACAAGAAGGAGAGATGTTTCATGTTCTTATTTTTCATAAAGAGAAAAAGCCAATAACGAGAGGAAAAAGCAACTAATGCAAAAAAGTTCATTTGTTGGTTTGCATAGGGTCTTTCTTGTGAATGAAAGAAGAATTTGGGCAAGACTAAATTATTTATTTACATGATAATGGGTAATATAGGATATACAAGAATAATATGTTAGGATCTGTAGCAAATAGTGAGCTAGATCTTTCTTCAGTGGAGCAGCGTTCCCCACCACTTATCAGGCACACTCACCTGCATAGGTACTTTTTCAAGTGTAGGGCCCAGCTCTGTCATAGGTCTCTGCTGTTGCCCCCCAGCTATAAAGCACAAGGCCTGGGAAGGTATAATCTTGCTGGAGCACTGAAATCATACAAGTAACAAGTAACCCTGTGTTAACAATAGAGAGTGATGGTGGCGTGACCACAATAGTAGGAGTTGTGGTGCAAAATATCCCACTGTTTTTTTTTTTTGTTTCAGGGTGTAACTGCAATGGCCACTCTGGCAGATGTCACTTTGACATGGCTGTGTACCAGGCCAGTGGTGGTGTCAGTGGTGGTGTTTGTGAGGACTGTCAGGACAACACCACGGGGCAACACTGTGACCAGTGCAAACGTTTCTTTTACCAGGATCCACTCAAAGTCATCTCAGACCCTCAGGCGTGCCTCCGTAAGCTTCCCTTTTTT
This sequence comes from Dromas ardeola, assembly GCA_013398915.1. Classification (NCBI taxonomy): domain Eukaryota; kingdom Metazoa; phylum Chordata; class Aves; order Charadriiformes; family Dromadidae; genus Dromas; species Dromas ardeola. Next base: position 592,395 of record VYZM01016696.1, on the reverse strand, counting down.
ATCTTCTGTAAGAATGACTCAAAACAGGGTGGTTCTGGTTCTCTTTGCGCTTCATCCTATGGCATCCCCATGCTTAAACATTCATATGGTTGTAAAAATGTTACCAAACCTATAACATCCAAACTGCCTTATAAAGTGGCTGCATGACAGCGTCCTTGAATCAGCACTGTAAAAAGGGCTGCATATTCCAGCTCATTGCTAAACTAAGCTTAGAAATACGGCAGGGCTATCATCTTTCTTGAGCAACATCAATATAAATATGAATAGCAGTAGTGCTGTTGCTTCTGTGATTACGGAAAAGGTGCAAAATGGTGGGAGAAGTAATAGCTTATGCTAGATACCTGCCATATGCAAGAAAAACAGTCTTTCAGGCATAAAAGCCCTTCTTCTGAAAGATGAGCTAAATTCAGTAATAACATAGGATGGGAAAAATGGTCTGGGTATAATCTAATGGTAGTAATTGATTGGCATAAAAAGTCCTTGAGGACCCCAGGGGTGATTACCCGGGAGAGTGGTGTGATAGATGTCAGCTCTGCTGTGAGAAATAGGTAGCGCCTTAGGAAATAACGGGATCCATCATGAAGGCAGTGTCCCTTGCTGAATCCATTGCTTCCAGTAAATAATTCAGCTGTGGCCAACTCAGACCAGCTCTGGGGAGGTGGCTCATGTGTGGTACCCCTGCAACCCTACAGCTTTCATGAGAGCATCCCCCAAAGTATGGGCCCTGCTCCCTACTCTGGAGAGGGTAGGGAGTGGACGAGTAATGCCTATTTCTACCCAAAAGAAAGGGTATATTTCTGCCAAAATGAAGACTGTAACTCTCCTCCAGAGAAAATCAGATCTTGGAAACATTCTCATAATATTTCTTACCAGTGGCTGTGCATTAACTGTAAAGCACCTAACACAGCAAGCACGGATGAACTTCTCTAATCTTTACAAGAATCCTGAATTTCTGCCTACCAGCAGCTCTATAATTGCATTTTCATCATCTAAATGTGCTTTTTTATGTGTCTCCTTGACCATGGCTGTAGCCTGCAACTGTGATCCAGAAGGTACGTTGCACAACGGCATGTGCGAGAGCCGCACAGATCCTGCGCTGGGAACGGTCGCGGGCCGGTGCCCTTGCAAGGAGAACGTGGAGGGTGTCCGCTGTGACAAGTGCAGGGCGAACTACTACAGGCTGAGCAGCAGGGACCCTCTGGGCTGCCAGCGTATGTATACCACCTCTTTTATTCTTGTTTCCAAAGCATTTTTAAGAGATGGAGGTAGCTGAATCCACAGATGCACACACTAATGCACTACCTGCTTCACAAAATACCCAGTTGCCTACTATAATTTAATGTCAATGTAATTTAATGTTCCTGGTGCGGCATCTGAGATGAAAAGATGCAAAATCACTTGCAGAATACATGGTATACTATAATAGATCAGGCTGTTGTTAATAGAAGGATTGTTAAATATGCAATTTAATTGAGAAAGGGGATTAAAACACATGAATATTATTTTAGCATCAAAATCAGCATAAGGGTGAATGAAAAGCCACAGATGGGCTGTTAGGATAGTTGGACCCGGCACCGCGCAGTGCAGCATCAAAATGGCAGGAGCTGCTGCCTTGCCATGAGATCTTCCAGGCAGCCACTCCCCCGAGAGAGGGTCGCTGAAAAACACATCCCACACCTACCTGGACACACTGTGGGTTTGTGAGCATGTTATGCCCACAACATGGTACTCAGCAACATGCCAGGACTGTGCAGTATGGTTCAGCACACGGCAAACCACCGCACCGGAATTCTGCCAGTGCCCCTGCTCCCTGTGGAGAGGGTACCCCCTGAGGAAACAGTCCATTCTCCAAGGGCAGCCTGAGGGCTGCAGGGTGTCAGGGCATGTCCATCTGCAGACCATCCGTCTGGAGGACGGAGACCACCTGGCATGATGATGCCACATCTAAAGCAAACATCAGTCCTGCTACCGTCACTGGGGCCTGCAGGGGTAACCGCGCATTTCTCTCCCCGCAGCCTGCAACTGTGATCCCTCCGGCAGTTTGCCCTTCTCCGTCTGTGATCCTGCCACGGGAGAGTGCCTCTGCCAGCGGTTCGCCACGGGGCGACGCTGTGAAAAATGCATTGTACGTACTCAGTTTTTGTTGTTACTTCTGCATGTGGTTTTCGAAGTCTCCTCTCCCATCTCCCACCTTTTCATCGCCAGAAAAGTGAAAAATTAGTCAAAATTAAAAAAAGTTTTACAGCTGTATGTTCCTGTTTTGCATTGAAACATCTGGTTCTTTTTTACTGATTGCAAACATTTGTGCAATCAAATTGAACTAGGAGGAGCACTTCCCGGGAAGGAAAGGAAATGCAAAATCATGTCCTCAGACTGTATTTGGTGTTTACAGAGCAACTTGCTCGCACAAATGGGGAAATATGTGGCTCTTTTTGCAGTGGCTGAGCACCCATGCAGTCTGGTAACAGAAGCAATTTCCCATGGCCAAGCACAGGCAGCAGCACAGTAGTGCTCCAGAGCATGGTTCATCCAGGGGAATAAGTTCTGTTGTGCTTTACGTAAGAAAATATTTGCTGTAAAAAAATCTTTCACTTTCTTTTTATCCCAGGTAGGATACTGGGGTCTTGGCAACAGCTTGTATGGCTGTTCTCCATGTGACTGTGATATTGGTGGATCCCAGAATAACTTGTAAGTTAATGTTCTTCAAGTTCTTTCTTGGTTTTAATTTTTATAAACTCTTAAGCTAAATTTCCTAATTAGGTTAATAGAGTCTCAGTGCAAATGGGAAAATAAACTGTAGATGTAATTTCATCATATACAAACAGTGTAAAGTCAGGTTGGGATCTTGGAAATTTATTTGTTATAAGGGGATTTACCTTTTTCCTTTGAAGCCAACTTTGAATTGGCTAGAGCCAAGATTTGTTTAATATAAAATATAAACTGCATGCCATGAGAGAACCAGAGGCCCTAATATTAATAGAAATTAGAAGTAAGTCAGAGGTGACATTTTTAACTTAGCTTCCTATATCTACTTTAAAAGCTAGAAATATCTCAAATTTTTTCTGACATACTGGTTCCTATTCAAAATATATAATTTTAGAAGCAAGCTTGGTTTCAGTTGGGCTCCTCCAGGAGTCTATTGGGCAGGGGTCTTCACTACTGCTGTTAGACTTCAGACATAGGAGCACATAGTCCAATGCTGTCAAGCAGCTCCTTGTGAGCAGGTAAATCAAAGCTAGTAATCATTTGATGTGTTAAGTAAGAGCCCAAGTATATGAAAACTACCATATCAAGTCAAATCAAAGGTCCTTCTGATCTCATGTCTGCCTCCAAAATTTCAGGTGATAGATGCTTAAGAGTAGTGATAGATACAGTAATAGATATAGAAACAGATACAAGAAATAGATACAGGAATAGATAGTGATGGATGCTCAGGAAACAAAAGGATCTGTGCTTCAGGTATGGAATGGACAGAGAAAGACAAAGCATGTCATGTCTCCTAAGTGATGAAAAAGTAGCAATGAATAAATCCAGCATCAGAAATAGAGCATCAGAAATAGGAAGTTTAACAGAGGACGCGATCTGAAGAAAAGCTGAAACAAGGGTGGAGCTGAGCTGCTCTTGTGCTGTGAGGACCCAGCCATGCCGCACTGATGTCCTCCCTTTACCAACTCTTACCCTAGGTGCTCACTGAAGGATGGGCAGTGCAAGTGTCTTCCCAACATCGTGAGCCGCCAGTGTAACGAGCCAGCCCCAGGCTACTTCTTTTTACCCCTGGATTATTATATTTATGAAGCTGAGCATGCAAAGCCCCTTTCTGGCTCTGCACCCTTGGTACGTAGTTGGCTTTTTAGATGTCATACTAAGAGGGGACCCATGCGGTGGTGGCACAGGAGTCAAGGCTGAGGAGAAGTGCCCTTGCTCGGGGAGCAGCCGGAGTAGCTCTTTAGCAGGAAGATACAAAGCAAGTCCCTTGACCGTCCTCAGTTCATCCATGTTCTTCATGGACATGACTATCCCATAACTGTGGCTGTTAACCAAGGGGCAGTCACTACAGCATGGTGTGACCTGCAAAACTGTCCTTGCTACTGCTCAAGAGTGGTCTGGTCTAGCACGAATTAGATAAATTAATTTAATTATTTAAATTAGAGGAAAATGTTTGAGTTGCTAACAGCTATCATGAACTGTGATATTTCTGGGAATCTCCAACAGGGGAAGTATCAAATTTCTCTCTGCTCTATTGGACTCATTCCTACTGCCTTATATAATGGCACTGATTGTAGCCCAATTTCCTCAAGGATTTGGCATCCGTGTGTAATGTTTTTAGAAAAATTAATTTTTATTTATTCCCCCCCACCCCCCAACATGGAGGTCGTTGTTCCCTGTGCAGAGTACAAGTCTGGAATGCATCCCTTCCGCTGCCTATGTTTTTACTAACATTTCTTCTCCAATGTGTTGTCCTGAAGCTATAGAGAAGGGATAATAAAAAAATGTTTATTTGCAGGTCACATCCGCAAATATTTAGCAATAATCACAACCAGTAATCGTCCTACAGTGCAATAATTAAATGGAAAACAGATGTCTGGGACATAGCTTATGGGAGGAAGTGCAAGTTAATTTTAAGGGAGTGAGGGAAAAGGGTTTCCAGCAGCTGCTGGGCCATAGTTTACAGTTTCATCCTTCAGAGAATAGAGCTTGTTTTAAGAATGTGGATTTTCATTTAGCTGCTTAGCTACCCTTCAAAATTGTTGAGACAGTGCTGCCCCTCTCTCATTACTTCATAGGTTAAACCAAGCACTCTTCCAAGGTGTGACATTTACTTCCAGAAGCAAGGCTATGAGTTCATGATTGAAAATGGAAAGATTGTGTTAAACAGGAGCAAGAAACGAAGTGTAAGAAAATCCGGACTGGAACAGGTAAATTGGTACTTGAATAGTTACTTGAGATTACACCGGATACTAAAATTCTATTTTGCAACAGGGGACAAGGAAATGTCTGAGCATGTGGGATTCACAGTCCTAAACGTTACAATCTTGACACAAATGAAATAAATTTTCTTGGTATGCCGTTGGGCCAGACATTTTGTTATGCACACCAACAGGTTTGCTCTATGTCCAGTGCCGTTGCAGACTCGGGTTCAATTAATTGTTTAGAAGATTCCCCACGAAAGAGAGAATCTTTTTTTTTTGTTTTGCTTGCAAGACAATTCCAACATTTTCCAACAAGTTTACTAAGACATTAATATGGTACCTACTGCATTTAAATGCTGTCAGCTTTGACATTGAAAGTATTGATACTTATTTATTCAGCTTATAATGAAAAATCCAGCCATGTATGAAATCAAGTTTAATCTGTTTAATGTTTGTAATAATAATGCTTGGAGATGCCAAATATACAGAAATGGATGGATTATTCTAGTCCCTTTCGTTCCTGTTGTTGCAAAGCTATAGGAAGCTTTTCTTTATATGTGACCCTAAACATCCTACATTTGGGATAGTTCTTAGAGATTGTCAATCTCAAGCTTGTTCAGAAAATGAGGCTGACTGATGATCGAAATAAGTAAACAGCATGAGTTTGTTTTTTTGTATTTTGACTCTGCATGTTGTTGAAAATGTCAATATGTCTTTGTAGGGTGTGATGCAGTTTGGACAGGACTCGGCTGTGGCGGTGGTTTTCAGGCAGCCCAGCACTGGTCGGTCTGTCACATGGACGGGACCTGGCTTCGCCCGCGTTCCCAGTGGAGCTGGGCTGAGATTTGCCATCAACAACATTCCCTTTGCTATGGAATTTGATATCACGATTCGTTATGAGCCTGAGGTACTTGTGATGTCTTATGTGTCTTGTGGTGTTCTGATAGATGCACTGTCTATTTTGTCAATAATAGGATGCATCAACTTGTCCTGCTCTTTATATTTAAAATTAAAATTGTTTGCCTTTTCATCCATATCAAGCAAGTAACATGCCCTCCACGGATCCCCTTAACCCTTTCCACTCAAATCTGAAAAATCAGCACTACAAGTGTTTTCTAAACATCAGCCAAGAATTCATCTTCTGGAGTTCCTCTTTTGGTACCTTTGCTTGGACTGGACTTTTATTTGCAAATTGGACTCATGCAAAATGCAGCTACTTTTAGGTGGACATACTGTATTTCTAGCTGGGATTTTCTAGGCAGGAAAATGTGCACAGGCAGGAGTGATCTGAGTATTTATCCAGGGCTTTTGCAGACATCCAGCTTCCCAGTTGCTCCAGCTGGGCTCTGAGATGTGTGAAAATTGTAGGAAAATAGCCAAAATCTTATTTTTTGTCTGTACAAAATTTCTCAATGATGAAGACATGTCTAGGGAAATTTGTTAACCCAAATCTGGTTAAACCTAAGTCCACGCCCATGTCTTCAAAAACACAGGCAAGTGTTTTGTCGGTACCAGTATTTGCACATGCCTTGCTCTTTCACTTTGCACCTCCCTGGGACAATCCCACCACTCGAGATCCTCCTTCTGTCTATTGTATTCTGTTCTTTTACTGTCATTCAAAGGCAAACAAAACTCCCAGTGTCTTAAAACATGAGAATAATTTTGCAGTGGGCTGGTTTGATGTAGTTTTTTCCTTCTAAGGATTAGATTAAACACTTGAATTTTAAAGACGTTTGTTACAAAGTATTTTATGTTTGTTATTCCTTATTAGATGTGAGAGGAGGCAGATAATAAAGGATATCTCCAGGACAACACTGTGCTAAGAAAGGAAACAACTCCCATGACTTTAACAGAGCAGTTTCCATTTGAACCAGCTGAGTTCCCATTTCCATCTCTGCTATTCAATTAGCCATTGCAAATACAATGCATTTTTCACAAATAACAGTATTTTTTTAGTCCTGTAAAGAACAAAGATAAAATCTGTTTTGTCACTGCAGTGTGCAATCATTCAGATGGCTTTTGTTAACCTTGGCAAAGAGAAAGCGGGTTTTTCAGATATGAAAAATGACCATAAATTTTGTCCTTTGTTTATAGTCCTTGGAAGACTGGCTGGCAAGTGTTGCTGTCCAGCCCACTGGTATTTTGTCAAGTCAACGCTGCAAAAACAAGGGCCTTTCACAGGAGCCACATGCGCTGCCTCTCCCAGCTACAAAGAGGTCTGACTATTCCTTTCCTTTCGCCTGTAGATTTTCTGTGCACAAATCTTTTACTGCAGCACTGCAGAGCGATAAATGTGTGGGAAAGTGGGAATATTAGAAACACATGTGTGGCCTTTCCTGTTGCTGTCACACCACAATACCACGTAGGCTCTAAGGAAGTGTCTGATGCTCTAGTCCTCAGCCTGGCAAAGGTTTGCCCAAGCCAGGAGAGCAGCCTGAGATCCTGCTGGGGTTAGTCATTGCTTTGGCAAAGATCCAACTGCAGCTATTTCAGTATTGAAAGGAAATACTGACTTAAAGTCACTGTCGTAGCCTATTTTCAAAACCAGCTTTTCAGCTCAAACCTATGTTCAAGGCCTCAAGTTGCGCCGGGGGAGGTTTAGACTGGATATTAGGAAAAAGTTTTACACTGAAAGGGTTATCAAGCAGTGGAACAGGCTGCCCAGGGAAAGTGGTTGAGTCACCATCCCTGGAGGTATTTAAAAGGCGGGTAAACATAGTGCTTAGAGATATAGTTTAGTGGTGGTTTCTGTCAGAGTTAGGTTGATGGTTGGACTAGATGATCTCAAAGGTCCCTTCCAACCTAGGCGATTCTATGATTCTATGTAAAGAATAGAGAGTATCCAAGAGGATGTGACCGAAGTCTTGATTAAACAGGGACAAGAAAGGACAAATACAAACAGTAAGTTGCAAACTCTTTTGCTTGAAGTAGTAAAACCTGCCATTTTCAGTTTAATCTCACCAGGTTTAAATTGCGTTTGGTGAATCATCCAGGCAGAAGTCCTGCAGCTTTCCCAAAGCCTGCAAGCAGTGGGGCTGGGTGTGCTGCCCGCAGCAGCAGGGCTTGCTCAGGGCTGCAGGCATTAGGATGCAGGCACAGAGGAGAGGGAGAGCTCACAGCAACCTATAAACTTCCCTTGTCCCAACTCCTGGCTATAACTGTGCTTTATTTCTGCTAAATAGGATTGCACTTCTGCAAACTCCAGTCTGCCTGGAGCCAGGAACAGAATATTCTGTGGATGTGTATTTTTCTCAGCCCTCTGCCTCTGACCCAAAGGCGAAATCATTCATCTTGATTGACTCAGTGAGTAGTTCTGTCACAATTCTCTTGAGGCTATTTATACCAGGGTGATTTTTTTTACACAGACTTACTCAAAATATTTTAAAATCATTTATAGTGTATTTTAGTAGAAATTCAGGGAAGTGCGCTTCTGCTTACCTCTGTTGGCACTGTGTTTGCATGTTTTTGTATGTAAAGACACAATGTATCTGTTTTAATTTTCATGGAGCAATACTGTAATAGTTCATCAAGTCATACTTGTTGCATATGTTAATAGTCAGAGTATGTATTTCTATCTGTTGCTCATTTATTCTGAGCACACTCCACACGTGCTGGCAGGGTGCTGTGGTTAGGGATATAAACTCATGCAGTTCTTCATCACTTAGGTTTTTTAAAAATCTGCCTATTTGTCTGAATCTAATTAAAAAATCATAGATATATTTAAAGATGACATTGGAAAAGTAAAATTTGTTCTGTACTTTCCCGGGAATCGGGTCCAGACATTTCCCAAATTTCCACCAAGTCAGGAACAGAGTGTTAGTTTTGGGTCCTTCTCTTGAGAAAAATATTTTTAAGTCCATTCCTCTAATTACTTCTGTAGAACTGGACCTGACATGGGCTGGCCATACTTGGACATGGAACCGTCAGCTGATTTTTCTCTATCTTGGTAATACATGTGAAAATTTTGGCCAGATACTGCTTTTGGAGTCATCAACACAGCACCTCTTAGGAGAAAAACCAGTTCTGAGCGTATACCTGAGGTCTTACTATAATCTGACTTTTTTATACATAGTCTCTTTTATTTGAAGAACTTGGGGAATGTATAAACCTTCAGAATAAATGTGAATTTAGATGACTGAGCAGCACAACAGCATATTTGGAAACGTGGTGCTCCAGGCCTCTGTCCTTGCAATGTGGAGCACAGTAACAGAATGTGGGAAATTCTGGTTTTCAGTATATCTAAGTAAAAATATTTTCTTTTCCCTCTTAACGCCAAAGCTTGGACTTATTCCCAGAATCAGCTCTGTGGAGAACTTATGCAGTGAAAAGGATTTAGATGAATACCAGAAGTATCACTGTATTGAAATTGCATCAGAAGTTGGACCTCACGTCCTGCCCGAAGCATGCACACGACTCATAGTGAGCATGTCAGCCCGTATTCACAACGGTGCTGTGGGTAAGAAGCAACCTGCACAGGCAGCTCTTTTGGGCAGTTACTGCCTTTTCTCTTGAGTTTGTAGGATGTGTTGACTGGAGAGCTCTCAGCCCATGGGCATGTAGGTGAGTAAAGCCGATCAGCATGTGGTACGTACGGACGTGCAGGATAAGTCCCACTGAACTCTGAGTGTGCTGCAAATACCTTTTGGTGGCATGGCTCTCAGAGCCCATCACACCTGATGAGCTTTATGGAACAGCGTGACAGGGACCATGGCAGTGCTTGTGTGTTTTCTGAAGAGCATTTCAATCAGATGCAGCTTCACCAGATGGCCAAACCAGTAACTTTCCTAGTTTTCTGGCTGCTGTAAAATGAGAGAGGAGTTTTTGAGCCCTCTCCCTGGATGCTGCAGGCCAGCTGGATGCCCTGGTAGGACTCCAGGCGTGATGGTACACAAGCTGATGTGCTGGAAGAGATTCACCAAGAAAACCTCAGTGGTGTCCCAGCAAGAGGGCAGTGGCAGGTGGGGTTTGAAGCCCTAGGCAGTCTCCTGGACCCACCATGGAAAGGGCAGCTGGGATCAGTGGCTCAGGAAACTTCTTTGGTGTTGGGCCCAGAGAAATGGACCTTCTCTGCACTTCAGTAACAACAGGGGCCTTTCTGGACAACTTTGCTGGCCAGCTCATTTTAGCAGGCCTTGCCTCCAATGGACCTGAGAGCTTGGCCTGAGGGCTATTTTTAGAAGGACCAGTGCCACACTCACACATCATGTGACATGGTCATGGCTATGCAGACACAGACGCCCCTCAATTTAAGTTTGGGCTGTGCTGACTCCCCATTATCCCAGTTCCCATAGTGACAGGATTCTCCCAATGAAACATGGCACTTTGGCTTTCTAGCACTGGCATCTGAGCATCTTGGACAAGCATCCTCTGTGAGTTAGCAGACCAGCTTCACTCAAGAAGTTAGTCCAAGCTGTCCAGAAAGCAGCAAACAATACACAGGTGCAGTCTGTCTAAGGACTGCTTGCAGGTTGTGTCCAGTGTTGAAGCTAGATATAGATTTATATCAAAACCTTCTAGACTTCAGGACTTTTGGATCTACATTTTGCTACGCCCTCTTCTGTCCTATCCCAAAAATGTGCTGAAGGCAGTGCCCTGAATGTGGCAGCTCCAACACTGAGACTGATACACCATCACCGTTGATGCTACAGCATCAAATAACCCGAGTGGTTAGCGAACCCCTGATGAGAATAATGAAGCTCTTTCCTTCCTATTTTTAAGCGCAAAACCTGCAAGTTTACGAGAGCAGTCACACTCCTTTATAACCAAGCCTGTTTTGATTTCCTTTCCCCATGGCAGCGTGTAAGTGCAATCCCCAAGGGTCGCTGAACGCCAGCTGCAGTAAACTGGGGGGTCAGTGTCAGTGCAAAGCCAATGTCGTGGGACGCTGCTGTGACACCTGCTCTGCGGGCAGCTACGGCTTCGGCTTCCACGGCTGCTATGGTGAGTACTTGGCAGCCAGCACCAGCACCAGTATCTGGCTCTTCATGCATACCCCAACTTTTTAGGTCTTTGAATCCACAATTATGTGTGAAGCAATACAAAAAATGTTTCCATAAATAACAATTTTACCATCCCTGCTGCTCACACTGCCTTCGAGCAGTGTCAGTGATGAGCAGGGTTGGTGGGAATATGTTCAGGACACAGCTTTGCTTTCGGTGTTTTCCAGCATGCGAGTGTCACCCGCAAGGTTCGCTGAGCACGCTATGCGACCAGGTGACGGGGCAGTGCTCCTGCCGCCGGGAGGTGGATGGTCAGCGCTGCAGCCGGTGTCTGGCTGGATATTTTGGATTTCCCCACTGCCGTCCTTGCCCATGTAATGGCTATGCGGAGCTTTGCGACCCAGTGACCGGAGCGTGCCTGAACTGCCGCGAGTTCACGGCTGGAAGCCACTGTGAAAGGCAAGTTGATGGGCAATGCTGCAAAGCCCACACAAACACTGGTGCTCTCTGAAACGTGTGTGTTGATGCGGGCCCACCTACATCCCCATGAATGCATCAATGACCTTAACTGGAAACACATACCTAAACCCAGGATTAAACTGGGCCCAGATGCTGAATGGCAGGTACCTATTTGTTCAGCAAATGCATCTGGGAAGGTCCATGTAATGCCTGTGGGAGGACTGCAGGCACAGCATGCACACAACATTGCAACGGGCTCCCCGCAAGAGGACATTTGAGACATGAGTGCCATGGCACCATCTGCGTGGAGACAGGTGCGAAGCACTGCGTGTGAGATACACTGACTCCTGCCAACTTTTAAATTGCCAAGAGGCTAACCTTGAGCTGAATACTCATTTTTAATACCTGCAATTATCTCTGAGGAGCTTAAATAAACATACGCTGTTTGCTGGTTCGTATTATTTCCATATGACCAGCAAATGACTTTCCCACGTGTTCCAGCTCCATTGAAAACAATGCTCCTTTTTTTTATTCTATACACTGGTAGCAGTGTCAGAGTTCAACACGGACATCAGAATTAAATTCATTAGCTGTTTAGTTTAGTTGGGCTGGATTGTACCTTGTCATTCACTTTTAAGAGGATTTCCTCATGAAACCTATTGAGCTTTTCTTGCAGTGCTTTTGGACAAAACAGCCTTTGGCTACTGTGCTTATAGGTGGCAAATAGATTAAAAATGGGAGACTGAAATACTTGTTGCCCTCTGCCTCTGCAGGAGCTCCAGACCCCAGGGTGAGGATAATTGAATAGCCAAGACTTTTATCCTGGCTTGTATACATAGAGAATTGTGTTCCCATGTGCCATAGTAAAGCAGATCAAAGACTGAGGATGCTTCAGAAGCCGCTGCGTTGCTGCAGCTGTGGGGCCACAGGGGGCTGGGACGCGGAGGCAGCAGTGGGCAGGGTGGTGGTGGTGTCTGAACACCCAAGGAGCCTCCAAAACCCCCCGCCTGCCTGGGTAACAGCACAGCCACCACCACCTTGAAACAGCCATCACCCTGTCACCCCAGGTTTGCGAAACATGTCAGACAGAGTACGTCTGATTTCAATACATATGCTGCATCTAAAACATGCAATATTTTTCTGAGTGCTTTGAATGAATTGTTGCTTTTTCACTGTGCCAGGACTTTATAATGTCATGCCAACCACTCTTGGTGTGTGTGTGTATGAAACTAGTTGAATGTATGTGGTGATAGGTGAATATACAGAATTTTTACATGGCACCTTTTAGCTGTCTGGGCAGAGCATGTGTGGTATGTCATATGTATATATTATCATTTAGATTAAAATTGTTCCAGAGTAGGTGAAAGTCTTCAGAAATATTCCTTCAAAAGAAAACCTGTTTTTTTTCTTTTTCTCCAGATTTTGGGAACGCAGCTCTGACTTTCCATTTTAGAACACCTTTGAAGCGTGATATGTCTGTACCAATTAATGGGATAGCATTACAATGACACGGAATGTTAGATTAATTATACATACATATAAACTGATTCACCTGCAGGGACTGAAATGAGCACTTGACAATTTCTGCTGCTTTGTGTTGACTGCTTTCACAGGTGCATGGACGGCTATTATGGAAACCCTGTGAACGGAGAACCCTGCCGCCCATGCATGTGCCCAGGGGCACCTAAAAGCAATAGGTATTTTGCACGTTCCTGTTACCAGGACTCCCAGTCTGCACAACTAGTCTGCAATTGTCTCAAGGGATATTCAGGTACAAAGCAAAATAAGGACTGGTTTTGATTCTATTAAAATTAATGTAAGAGAGAAAAATGACCATCGGCCACCCATCGTCTGTTCAGAAATGACAAGTGAAGTTATGGTAATAAGATAGATAAGAAAAGTTAGCACTCAAATTTACTGAAATTAGGTGGGGAAGTCCTGACTGAGAAGAGTGGGAATTGTGCAATTAGCGTTTGAAAAAGGGAGTCACCTATGTGGACACAGTGAAGCAATGAATTAATCTGTTGGCAAAATCTGGAAACCTCCTCCTTTCCAGGGGCACTACATTAACCTGGTGGGGACAGCCAGGCAGAACTGCAGTTGCTCATTACCTCTGAAAAACAAGTGTTGGTAGCCCAATCAGAAAGTACAGGGCATCCAAAAAAGCTGATAAGATTTCCCAATCAATCAAAGAAAATCTTCCCTCATATAGAAGAATCTTGCTTTGATGTTATCCCCAAAAGCGACTGTTTCACCGTTCAAATGGTCACTGTATAAATGAGGTTTCCGTGCTCAGCTGCCTCAAATGTAGACATTTTTGCAGAAAACTGATGCCTTGCTTCCTAAGATCCTGTTGACTTAGCTTGAATTTCTGCAGGGAAAACTGAAAATATTTCCCTCCCCCTTGGTATTAGAAAGACCTCCAGTGATGGAAGCAAACCCTAATGGTGAACACTGCCAAAAACTAAACCAATGCTATCATCTTTACTTAGGCCAGGTTCCTTTATGAGTCAAGAGCAGTTTTGCTCGAGTAATTGCTGGGGGGCCAAAATGATCCTTGTTGGTACTCACCCAGGGGACTTCTGTCCTCACAAACCACCACAGTCCTCAGTCCTGGACTTTCTTCCTCCTGCTCCTTCCCAGCAAGGCTCTTGGTCACCTATGCGGCACCGGGCTTACTTCTTCAGAGACTGTGAAAGGCTCTGGTCCTGAGGACCACAGCAAAGGAGCAGAGTCCTTGGTTGAGGATGAGCCAATGGATGAGGTCCCAGCAACACCAGCCTGCCCAGAAAGCTTTCTGAGATGCAGAGAGGTAGCACCCCAATCAGAGTGGGCAGTGGGATGGTATGCAGAAGTAATTGTAATGCTTTGTAAAGCAAGGACAGAGTGTCACGGAGCTCATCTGATGTCCTGGGGATCCTCCACTGTGTTAAGGAAATGAGGGCAGGTCTGCCGGGCCTCTGGCTTGCTCCGGGGAAGGGCACCTCCCACCTTCCCATGCTGCTATCGGGGTGAAGGCCCCAGGGAAAATCCTGCAAGTATGGCCACCCCTGACTACTGCCATTGAAAAGACTTTGCTGGAAAAAGATGTTTGGAGGTGTTGTGTGAGGGTGTACCTATTTACTCCAACTGAAAGGACTTCCTTGGTAAAAATGGCTTGGGATGAGGAGAGTGCATTTCCATCAGATTTCAGTGTGGGAGATGTAATTTAAACTGATCATAGGATTAAAGGGCAACAGTCTCAAACAGGTGGATATTTTCCATTGGAAAAGTGCATTTGAACAGACAGTCTGAATCTTGTAACAGTATTACTGGAAATTACATGTTTCACTTGAATTCCCATCAGCCAGCAAATATTTTTACCTTCTTCTCCAACAGGCAATCAGTGTGACGAGTGTCCTAGTGGGTTCTACAAAAACCCAGGCAGCCCCGGGCTTGACTGTGCACCATGTCCCTGCAATAACAACATTGATGTGACAGACCCAGAGTCTTGTAACAGGGTCACCGGCGAATGCACCAAGTGTTTACACAACACCCATGGAGCAAACTGCCAGTTCTGCAAACCAGGGTATTTTGGCTCAGCCCTCGATCAAAGCTGTCAAAGTAAGTAAGCAACAGCTCTGCAACTGTGTATTGCTATGAAGAAAAGTTTTAAAGAAATTAGTCTATAGGGAGAGGTTAGCCCTTGGAGGGACAGTAAAACTAAAGCAGATCAATGGAGCAAAATGTGAGAAGACTAAATATATTTATATGCAGTGATACAAATAACTGTTAATAGGGCATCTATTAAATTCTTTGTGACCCAAGTCTCATTAAATCTCATACTGAATATCACTCCTCAGAAATAGTCATTTGTGAAATGAAATCAGTACTCTGTTACAAAAATAAACATGCATTCAGCCCACTCAGGAGGGAATCAAAAGTAAGGGAATCAAAGATAATTGTTTATCCATGTTGCTGGCTGATGCCAACTACGCAATGCTCAGTTAACCAGATGATCCCTTGCTGAGCTCTCTGCCTTACCAGACATTTTCATTAAGTGGCTAGAATGACCCTGGTCAGGCAGTTTAATAGACTCCATGAGGACAGTGTCAATAGCTCAGCACTTTTAATAGAAAGGCAGGAGTGTAAGAAAAAGCAAGGCATAAGTTTCTTCCCAACATTCCTCAAAGACTATTTTCACAAATGTGCCTGATTGAGGGTCTACTTTCTACAGACCAGGCAATTATAGGTATTTTCAAGAAACTTTTTTTCTGGGAATCTCTGGTATACCGTTCAAGCCCATTCCTTGTTCATTCTTGGAGATGTCCACTAGAAATGGTTAAGCAAGAACTTTTGGCTCCTCACAAGGAAGGCTTCTTATCTTACTTGGCTTACTGGGGTTTCCCACGCTGGATAGTGCCTGATGTAAATCACCTTCTCCTTACCCAGCATATTTAACATTTCATTCTAGTAAGATTCAAAATTCACTACGCCTTCATTTTTTGTGCTTGTATTAGAAGTACTGAACATTCCCAGTAAGTTTGCTCGAAGCTATATATAAGCTATTATAGAAAGACAGGTCAACTGTATGAGATTAAAAATGTGTTCAAGATTACGAAAGTAAACCTACGACATGCACTTTATATACAGCTCATATTGTCCATCAACTGTCTATATTATCATCTGCTCTAGTAATTGTCCTTCTCTTTCCAGGGTGCACATGCAATCCGGTGGGTGTTCACCCTGCCATGTGCCCGGGAGAGGATGCAGTATGTCTGTGTGACCCAGCCACGGGAGCTTGCCCTTGCCTGCCCAACGTGGTGGGCGCAACATGTGACCAGTGTTCCTCTGGCTACTGGGACCTGGCTAGTGGAAAAGGTTGTCAGATCTGTGACTGTGATCCAAAAAACTCCCAAAGCAATCTGTGCAACCAGGCAAGAAAATTACTTCACTTTCCGGGAACTGGGGTGGTGGTGTTTTGGCATGGCAAGGTGGGGACCCTCTTATAAATGAGGATAGTTTTTTGTCACGCTCCTTGAAAACAAGAAGTCTTTGGAAGTTTGCTATTGGTGCAGTCACACTTTGAGTCATTATATCAAACGTGCTGTTCTGAAGATGTGGCTCTGCTTGTAAGCAATTTCTCTTTGCCTGTGTGTTTATTTGTCAAGTGGATCTCAGAAATACTTTGTAAGAAAGTGTCACATAGGAAAAAACTACCTCGTAAGCATACGTATAGGGAAGAAGGAAGTCCAGGCTTAGACCCAAGAGTCTTATGAGTATTTTTTTAAGTGTTTATTTTCATAAAGTAGCAGCTGTGGCCATTACATTAATCATGCCTCATCTATCAGACTGCAAGAGTACCTTTTCTCATCTTTAATTCCTGTCCACTTTCTAAGGCTAGAACTTACAAAAAATAAAACAGCGTGTCAGAATAAAGAGGTGAAATTGTGGTCCCATGGAGTCAACAGCAATTTTGCGATTGACTTCGGAGCACCAGCAGCTTATCCCAAGCTCTTGCTGATGTGCTCTTACATTTTCCTTTCAATATGCTTTCTGTTTGTTACAGTTTATTTAGTGGATTCATTATTTTTCCTAGCAAATGTAGCTCTTAACCTCAAAGAACTACTACTACTTTTCTGAGCTGTACCAGTTACCAGAGCTGCAGTTTAATTTAATAGCTGAATTCCAAAATAAATTTTCTAGGGCAATGTGCATAATGTATCCTCGAGGTTTTCAGTTACAATTAATATATCACGTAGTTAAAAGTTGAAATGTTAAGATGAGTAATTTGCTCTATCAAAAATAAGAAATCAATCTGTTTTGCAAAGGAAAAGAATTCTCTCTCAAATCATAGTCAGAGGATGAGTTCTCAAAGAGCACCTGTAGACTGGGACATACAAAATCTTTCATATTAGTAAAGTCCATTTTGTTTTCACAGCCTTTGGGAGGAAGATGGGAAATGTAGGCCAATACAACCTGCATTGGTGTATAAACCATGTGTGTTGAAAGACCGTGTGCAAACAGTGTCACTGCAGTCCCCATACAACTATATGACATAAGTCATAGGGACAATATGACTCTGCAGGAAGTTATTTAATTCTAATTGTTTTTACAGCTTACAGGCCAGTGTCCATGTAAGATAGGTTACAGCGGAAGATGTTGCGATGAATGTGAGGAAAATTACTTTGGCAATCCCCAGACGCATTGCATTTGTAAGTATTACTACGTGGAGACAACTGGATTGGAAACGGCCTCAAAAGAAAGGTTTACCTTTTATATTCATAGAGGAGACAGGACATACATCTAGAGAAGCAGGCTTTCATACATTTGTGTGTATAAGATGGATAAAAATGTTGACATTATTTATCTATATTGTTCCTTCTATGGTTATGATGGGACCATGGAAGTTAAGAGATGAAGAAGAGCCATTAGCCAGGCAGTCTACTTTGCTCTAACTCAAACATCAGTTTGCTTTTATTGTCTTGAAATGCATGATTGTACCTTTTGCATGCATTAATCCCATGGAAAAGGAACAACTGGTTGTAACCTGCTGTCCCTTTCTTGCAGCGTGCGAGTGTAACCCAGAGGGAACCAGCCAGCCCAAGTGTGACAAAGCCACCGGCGCGTGTAACTGCCGTGCTGGCGTCACCGGCCGGTTCTGTGACCAGTGTGGCCGTGGCTTTGAGAAAAACTTTCCCTCTTGCCGTCAGTGTCATCTTTGTTTTGATCAGTGGGACACTGAAATTGCTGCCCTCGCTCAGACTGTCCAGGGGTTAATGAGGTTTGCTGCAAATCTCGAAGATAAAGGAGGACGAATGCCCATCTGTGACATGCGCTTCAAAGCCTTTGAAGATGCCATTTCTGAAATTGAAAGAATTTTGAGACATCCTGTTCTTTCACTGGAGGCCCTCTCAGGCATCAAGGATTTTCAGGGCTACATTCTGTAAGGGCTCGGCTGCCCCCGAAAAAATCCCTTGCCTGAGAAAGCAGCCTTCCCCTGGGCTCCACCAGCCATCCCTAGATATCAAGTCCCGCTTGTGATCAGCTCACAGATGCAGGACTACTAAGTCACTGTTTTCAACAGATCTGTGAACAAAATAGTCCTTATATATATTATCTGTCTCCCATAGGCATATACTTAAATGCTGGAATTTTCCAGTTCATCCTAAAGGTTTTCTAACTAAGCCATTACAAGTAAATGTTTCTGCTCATTTAGAAATTTATCTCTTCTCCTCTAAAATATTGTGTATCTCAGTTCTAGTTTAAGAACAATTCTGTCTGACTTCTGCATCACTGCCATTTCTCTTTCAGACAAAAAGTTGCGCAAATGGATCACCTTCACAGTACGCCGTATGAGTTTCCTGACCTTAACAAGAACATAGAAGACATCAGGGAAGAAGCTGATCTAGTGTATGAACTTCTACAACAGAAAATACATCTGCATCAAAATTTTCATTACTTGAACCTCAAAGGTAAGGCAGCCAGCAATTAAATGAAATAGGTGAAAATTTTCCATGAAATTTCAGAATGTTTTTCTCACGATTAAACCATACAACATTTCAAAGATCCCTAGATTTTAGCTTCCTATGGTAGCTCAAAAATGTAAATACTAACAACACATTATACTGACTTTCCAAATTCCCTTTTATCTTAAAATGCCATGATTTCTAGCATTCTAAATTTCAGATGAACGTACCAGGGTCACGTTAGTCTCAAGTCTTATGAATCCTGATGTTTACATCAGGGTTTAAATGCCACCCAGTTTCACAGTATGGACTCACAAATCATACAGTAGAATAGCAAAGGACTTTTTCCCCACTTCTGACTCTTCTTGCTCTTAGCAATACTTAAAGAATGTTGTACAGAAATGGTTTGTTTAATTAAAGCAGAGAGTCATAGTGCAACTTCTTAGTGTTCCCATGGGAAAATACATGACTTTATGTGGTAAGAAACTAGCTCTCCATCATCAAAAAATGTGAAGTCAGAACTGAGTTCCTTGGCATTTTTGAAAGAATTACACTGTCTGTGCTTGAGCTAAGTATAGTCTCCATCAGCTGCTAATAGCAGTAATAACAATGTCACAGACTGGTTTCTGGAGAAAGATGGGGACATATCAGTGGGAATCTCAAACAGGTGCTAGATCATCCGCAATGGCAGGAGACTGTCAGCAGTATACTCTCCAAAGAGACAGCTGCCAAGATATGAACCCCCAGAAGATAAGGTGTGCACCACAGAACACACAAGTTGCAGGCAATGCACTCCCATTTACAGTTCCTCAGGCAAGAAAAAGGTCATCCTAGTCAAGAGCAAAAAAAGAAGGAAAAGTCAACAGAATACAAAGCTGAGGGAAAGGAAGAGGGGAAAAGAGGGATTAAGATTTAGGGCTCCTCTGCCCTGTTGTATGTGGCAGTGCCGCCAGGGCCGGCTCTTCTGCTCAGGCCCCCACATGAACGGTCAGCACAGCTCTCCCAGGCTCCAGGCTCCACTTCCCAGTTCAACTGAGTCTTGTGCAGACTCTGAGAAAGGCAGGAAGGCAAAGAAACAATAAATCCCAGGGAGGTCAGTGGATGCACAGCTGAAGCATCCGTGGTGCTCTCTGGTCACGTTCCAAACCCGCTTCATCTTTTGGCCTCGGGAGACAGATAAACAGCCCTATAAAAAGCACACGGGGGTGTGGGGAGGGGAAGACCTTGAATTTAAGCTGAATTTCTGGTCAGGGCCACAAATATTTATTGGTCCTGCTACCAAGCATCTGACAGCACAGAAATAACGTTTCCCTCAAGATAACCAGCTTTTCTGACATCTGGGAGAAAGCCTGGCTCCCTCATCCCATCTTCATTTTGGGACCAGCGGCACATACTATGTATCGCTCTGTCTGCTTTTTCCTCTCTCTTTTTTGCTGGGGTAAAGCAGGATATGGTCACGTACACCATCTGAGGCACATTTGGCACTTGTGCCCTAGACACACGTGGGTTCCTACCTACCTCTCTTTGCAGAGGATCAGGACTCGGAGGCTTCCTCACAAGCATACATTCAGCTGGCTGACCTGGAAACATCAATACCTAATGATGAATTAAAATCACTGGAGAAAACTACACAAGTATCCTTAAAAGAATGCTTGCAGTTCATGAGATGTCATTAAATTACGGCTTTCCAGCCTTTGCCCCTGTCTTTGCAGCCACCGTGGTATTGTAACGCAGTGAATACAGCTTCCTAGGCTGTAAATCAAGCCTGTGCTAAGATGCTGCGTTTAATGTAAAGGAACTTGGAAGCTCTATAGCTCCATCACAAACCAAGCGTGAAAAATGCATTTGGGCCACTTAATGGAGAGCTGAATCACTGTAAAACATTCCTGCAATGGAATTGTTGCACAGAAAACAGTCTCTGGCTTAGATACGGGGTTACAGCAGCCTCTTGCCAGGTATTTTGTATTAGGAGCTAACTTTAAACTGTACATTGTTTCCAAGAGTTACAAGATAAAATAAATAGCCCTGGTTCCACAGGATAACTAAACATTGTTCAGCTTCAATCAAAGCAAGGCCAAGGGCTTTAGAGCCTGATTCAAAGCACACAGGGCTTGATGAGTGCCGTGTTACTGACTTCAACTAGTAACTGAGTCGGTTACCAGCACAAAGAGGGATGTTAATCAATGACCTCTAATGCTTTTTCACTGCCGACACATCAGTTCTGGCTCATTGCACGTACTTCTGCCTGGGGATTTGGGGACAAATTCAGGTTCTCTGGAGATCTGGGAAGCCTTGACAGCAGCAGGTTTAAATTATGTGTTTTGCAAAAGGCCCAAGTTCTGCAAAAAATGTAATATTCTCCAAGCCTTTTGAGTCTGCTTAAGGAAGAGCTTACACTAAGCTTCTTGCTGGAAAGTATTTTTTGCTTGGCCTACAAACTTATCATATAAATGCTTTTTTTTTTTAATGCATCAACCCTGAAATTGGATTTTCCAGAGCCAAAAAAAACTCATAAATTCCCATTTGTAATCCAAATTTTGGCCTTGGTTCAGCAGACCATTTAACTTTTGGGTACTATGGTGAACCGACAGGACAAATGGTTTCCTGACTTAGAATCAGACAGCTGATCATTTCATAGGTTTTATAACTGGCAGAAACAGTTCTCCTGCCTAAACTTCAAACCAGCATAAATGACAGGGGCTTTATCAAATCAACAACAGCAGCAATGAATGAGCTACTGATGAATGCAAATCAGTAGCAGTTTGTGTCATTAATGGGATCCCTTTCGTACTTTTGTATCTTCCATTGGCTTCTCATACACTTTGGACTCTGAAGAATGACATGAGATCCACTATATTTGCATCTATTTTAGCAGGTTTTATGAGTGTCAATAACCATTCCTGTTTGGCAACTGGCTGAGTAAGGGATTAAAAAGCTGGACTGAGGACATGACAGCTCCTGACTCTTCCTGCTGTCTCAAATGAAACACCAGTGACAACAAGCTGAATCACCTGTCACTCACCATTTGTCCACAATTCACATAAATACATGAATTAAATGCAAGCAAAATACAGTCGGTACTAAACCCTATTTCTGCTACTACAGAGGCCATCAGCAACATTAGGAAACACTTTGAAGTATCATTGCTGGCAGAACAGAAGACCAGTGGGACAACCCCTATTGTAAGATACTCAGAGTACACCAGGAACCACGTGCTCACTATGTTGGGCCATCAGGCCTTGAAAGCAAACAATGTCCTGGAACAGCTCAAGAAGATCAAGAGCCCCAACATCCAAAACTTGAATGAAAAGGTAGGCGCTGTGAATTTTGAATGTGAACTAAACAAAAATCTCTTTTTTTATGCTGTTAGTAGGTTTTATTTTTAAAGGGTGCTTACATGCATTTTTAAATTTGGAAAATGACACTTCCCTGGCACAGACATGCAGTCATGTCAGAAACAGCTGCACTTCTCAGCTGTGGTTACTACCACCCTTCTGTAAGCCATTGTTCCCAGGGCAGACCCAACACAAGGAACTGTTTAAGCACTCTCTAGTCTCAAGAGGACATCACCGTCAATCAGAAAGATTAACCCCAGCCTCCTCCATCATTAACTTAAACTAAGCAGAGCAACTTTGCCCTGCAGTGTATGGGGAGTGCTCACATATCCTTTGCAGAACCCATGGGAGAGGAAGGAATTTCTGTCTTTTTGCAGGGCAGCAATGGATACCTGATAGCACCTTCAGCCAGCCCTGCCATATCTGGAAGAGATCCTCCATCTAGGCCTTTAGTCTCAACATCTGTGTCAAACTATATGGAGGGCTAGGCATGGTACTGTGTTGTGTGAGAGGTGATCTGGATCCTTTAGAACAAGCCATTGACCCATGGGCTGGATATGGCCAGGGGACAGTTTCAGCCCTTTTGCCATAGAGAAGTGAAGCAAGGGTCTTAGTGCAACATATGGAGCCCGACAAATGGCTCCTACAAGGATGCTCAGAGCCACAGGCTGCCGTTGCATCCTTCAGGTCAGCTGGGGGGGACCAGTAACTGGCAGCAACACCCATCTTTGGAGACACCAGATCACCATCTTTTTGGGAAAATCCCATCCTATGTTCAATGTTCACATGATGTCAAACATTTTCCTCCCCGCAGGAGTGTATCTCAGTCCCCCAGAGGAGTCCTGACATAAGCATCTTCCTTTATTGCAGATCTGTGGTGTGCCAGGAGACCAGCCCTGTGTCACAGCAGCCTGTGGGGGAGCTTTGTGCCGGGACAGTCAGGGACTCAGGCAGTGTGGTGGCCCAAACTGCAGCGGAGCTTTTCCTCTCTCCACTGATGCCTTCAGGAAAGCTGAGGAGACTGCTGCGTTGCTAAATAACTTGACTACTCAGCTACAGGAACCTGAGACTCAGGTGCTGTATATCAAACCTACATCTGTTCAGTGAAATGGATGGAGGATGAAATTTGGGAGGTCACAAATCTACAAAAACTCACCTGCTCCTTGGACAAAGAGCAGTGACATAGCGATGGACCCTGTCCCAACATCACAGACCTACCATGGTTCAGTACCAGGAGTATTAGGTGCCAGTCCCACCAAGAGACTGTGGCTCTAGCTATGTCTTCCTCTTCCTCACAGCTGCCAAGATCTTATGGGTCATGGGCCTTGTGCCTACGGAAGTTGGTGACATCAGGCTAGTATTGTCTATATTTTTATTGGGAAGGATTCAAATGGCACCATTTGTCAGTTGCTTGAGTATGGCCCATGCTTATTGCAATGGGATTACTGCTGTGCATAGCGCTAAGCTCTATTTATACAACTTCATATGACTATTATGTTTGACATTAAATAATTTTTGCAAATAATTTCAAGACTTTTCTGCCCTCGGTGATGTTTAGAAGAGCATCAAGTAGTCAGCTGTATTGCACAGTAGCAGTGAAAAATAACTCAAGCAAAGTGTGGCCAATGCAACCTGTGCCAAGGAAACAAAACAGACAAATCCCAACATACCAGTAAAGACAGTTTGTTCTTATTAACAATCAGAGATGATGCCTGTTACAGTTATAGGCAAAACACATCTTCCAACAGAAATGTCATTCTGCTGTGGCTTTGTCCTGTCCCTGCAGGGTGCCAGGGCATCCATTTCCTCTTTTTAGAATGCACTTGACACTCTGCATCACAGCTAACGGGGTTAGAAATGAGCAATCGGGGCACATGCCTGGGACCCCGGGACAATGGGGGGTGTCAGCAAAAGGCATCTGCTGAGGTGGTGAGCGCGAGGCTGCCGGGACACTGCCTTTGGCACTCGTGAGCCTCAGGCAGCTCTGTGATAATATGAGTGAAGAATTTTGAGATGTTTCAGAAGTAAAAATACCATTTTTCTTGTTGCATGGGGAAACAGCAAATCTCTTCCCTCCAGACTGCAGAGAGGCAGTACCCGTGCATTTCCTTAAAGCAAGGCATAGCCCCTAGCAAAGTAAAATATCGTTGGAATTCAATGATTGATCTAAAGCTGTCATTTAAATTATCAAGAATACTAATTTAATGGCAAAATGTAACTTTTAAAGACAAGGCTTAAACTCTGCCTTCCTTATTTGTGTACTCTTAAGTGTATTTTTAACAGTAAGTCCAATGTGAAAGGCAAATGAAATGACTTGCCTTTTCTGTACTGAATCAGATCACTGACATACTGCAGTACTGCAACAGAAAATAACAGTCAGAACCTTCTTTTAGAAACAAAGGGGCTGTGGTTTAGCAGTGGTTGTGGAGAGAAAAAAATGCTTGATTTAGGCTTTTCTGAGACCAAACGAAGGCCATGATGTAGCAACTTCTGGAGTTCCCCAAAGGCGTCTCCTACTGCTTTTCAAAGCTACATCAAGTGATTCCAGCTGAGGCTTGGATCCAAATTGTCTTTGTGTCAGAGCTCAACTTACCAAGCAATGACTGATAACCTCCAGAAAATGGCACTGCTATTTCTAATAATATTTCCAGGTTGAAAGCATTAGAAAAATGGCAGAAGACAGCAAGTTGAAAGGCTCACAATTTAATGGGCAACTGGAGAGGGCTAAGAATCAAATTGAAGTTGCTGGAGAGATCGCTAAGAAATTCATCGGAAAAGTGAAAGACTTCTTGTTAGGTAAATATGCAAAGTTCTTTTTGACTAATTTTTAATATATATTCCAATATAATATAGCATAATAGATGGCCAGAAAATTATCTAGCTGTATACACATGAAATTTCTTGTCTACCTCCTGATCTGTGCAGTCGTTTCATACCCTTTTTTTCTAGTGCTTCTTTCTCCCAGGTGACCATACTATGTATTAATTTTCCAATAGATCTGTTACATTCTGATTGTCATCTTTTATTATGCTTAATTTGAAGCATACAATTCCCTCAGTTCCTGGTTTATCTGAGTAAAGGACTACTAAGATAATTTCATACAATACATAATGGCCAGGCATGTCCAATGCATCCTCAAATTGTTATTCCACCCCCTTCTTCCAGGCCCATAAATAGAGGCCCTCCGTAGGGAGCGTGGGAATTAGGACGCATACCGCTCCATCATCTCCATAAAGCTGTAACTCAAGCAATCAAAGGATTCCGATAGAACTTCACAGCTCTCATAAAAAATAACAAAACAACCATAAATACCCTAAAACATTTCCACCCTCGCGATTGCAGAAAAATGCTGTAAGAAATGGACCCTAACTTTTTGTACCAGATGCACATCAAAGGAGTTCAAATGTGGTAGGATTTTTTTAATCTCTTGAATGTAGCTGATTTCGTAAGTTTCTAAGGATTGCATGTTGGCAGTCCTTTGGCATTCATACCTCTAGATCCAAATGGGAGCAAGGGCAGAGGACTTCCTTTGTTTGGGAACATTTAAGTGATTTTATTGAATTGGAAGAAAATCTCCATTTAAGTCCTTAAGATTCTTAGATTTTTATTTGATAGCAATTGAAAATTCCACCTTTGGCTCTTCTTTTATGTTTCTTAGTAGACATATGACATTTACTAACAATTATAAAAGCATTTTTTCATGAATTTTTGTTTTGTAAATTGAAGTTTAAGAACAGTAACAGCTGAGATGCGTGCAGTTACATTGAATCTGCTGTACTCTACATTGATGTGAATGGTAATTTTAGATGAATATATTTCTACACAAAATAGTTCTCAGGAATGCACTACTGTTTGCACAATAAATGTCTTCTATTTAATTCTTGGTGAGTTACTTTGGAGCGTTACCACAAACATTTGTTTCAACTGTTTTATCACCCGAAGTCTTGTCTATAAAGAGAAGTGAGCAGAAAACAGAAGCGACGATGAGATTTCACAAAGCATTGACTACTCTAAGTCTGTGTGCCTGTGCTGCTTAGCCAAGAACCAGGACGAGCTCTTTTATAAGGGGAGTTGTCAAAATATGTTTTTTCTACTGTAAATTCCCATCCTATCTGAGTCTGACCCAAGTTCCCTCTGTAGTTTAGCTTTTCTCATTAACCAGCAAAGGAACCATTTTCTCAATATTGTGGCGACTCCAGGGAAGGGATTACACCCACTGGCCGGCTTGGAAAGCTCCATTCACACCCCAGTCTCTCCAGCACCTCTTTGATCTGGGGGCCAAGGGAGAAATGGGCTCTGACACATCTAGCTGTGCCGTGCACCGATTTAAAACCTTCTGTGGGCTCAGTTCTCCATCAGAATTTTAATAACCCAGTTCAAAGTAGGTTCAAATCCTCATTTTAGCCAGTTCTGACAACACTAACAGCAATACCTGGAAGCATAATATTAAATTACAAAATGTTGGAGATAATTCTCTTACCCCCTTGCTGTGCCTGTCAGCTTTATTCTCCCACATAACTCAAAGGGTAGGCAGCCATAATGATCATTTACATTTCAGTGGGAGGAAAGAGTTGCTTCAGGATACCCTCAGCTCCATTTCTGTTGCAGATGAGAGCGCGCCTCCAGAAGACATTGAGAAGGTGGCAAATTATGTTCTGCGAATAAACCTTCCCTTGACTCCACAAGAGCTCACGGACATGCTTGGCAAAATCAGAGGCGTTATGAACCACTGTGAGAAGTACAAACTGAATGCAAATAAGAGAAACAGAAAAAGGGAGGAAGCTCAAACGCTGCTGGTGGAGGCAAAAGAAGCTGAGTGAGTAGGGTGTTCTTTTACTGATGTGCCAACTCCAGCTGGGGTGGCACTGCGCACAGTAGGGCTGCTCCCTACCCCAGGCAGTATCCTGGTAACGCCAGAGGAAAAGTTCAGGTGACAGCAGATTTCAGCCTGCGATTTCCACAGGGCCTCTCCAGCAGGTACGAGCCATGACCGCTCCGGCTGCGGGAGCTGACATGCTGCAGGGAGGCTCCTCTGCCTGCTGAGTCAAAGAGGCCAAACCAGCTACTTACTTCCACATTGGACCTCGCGGAGCATTACATCTGGTTCACTAGGAGGTTTAAATATGGGTGAGAAAGAACCAACAAGAATTGGGGAGGGAGAAAATATGTCCACCTTCCTTACCTGCAGTGCACCAACAGGCAGCATGCAGCATCCAGCCTCACCTTTAATACAGCAGCTCATGTGCTCCCACAGAAAGTCCCTAACTGAGGTTTGGCTTTGCCAATTTACAAACCACAATTTTAACGGTTGTTGTTGCGCTTGAGGGAGCATTTCTGCATATGAGCACGGGTGCATATGAAACATGTTCTTGCTTTGCTCTCTACACCACGATACTACACACACTTCTGTTCTTCCATTTTAGCAAAGCAGCTAAAGCTCTTCTGCCTGTGGATGAAATTAATAATAAACTAAAAAGTGTCGTGAAGTCCCAAGGAGACTCCAAAAACACCTTCGTAAAGTTAAATGAAGAGATACGAGACATCAGAACACAAATCTCACAGGTATCCTGCTGTAAATCTTTTAATTTATTTACTACATACATTTTAGAAAAAGATACTTCATCTCAAAGTTTCCTTAATGTAAACTTAAATAAATAAAACCAGAACGTGGCGCAGATATGACACTGACTGCATAATGTTTAAGGGTCTCCCCTTAATCAGTTGACATTAATCTCCTTCATTATCACGCCCTGCAAACTGGAGAGACGTTGCATAAGAAACCACAGCCTTCAATTGCTCTGTTTTAGGCTGAGAACCAAGTGAACAAGACAAATGATGAACTAAATGACTTGTCAGCAAAACAGTCTGAGATGGAAGATGAAATCACCACATTGCAGGCAAAAATGCTGATGAGCAAGAATCAAGCTACAAAGGCAAGAGCAGGGGCAGAAGCAGCACACAAACAAGCCCAGAATATTGATAAAGTAAGCCTTTCTGTCACATGCCAAGGGAAACAAAATTCCCTCCATGTTTAATAGTATTTTTGATTCAGTGTAATTGTACTACCCTGCTCTCCTCAAAATTATTAATTTTTTCCCTGTGCCACGCAGTGTAAGATGTCACAGGTTAAGAATAAGTTCTTTTTTATTTTAAGGCTTCTGGCGTATAACACTTCTGTTTGCTTGAATGAAAGGAAACATACACATTTCTCTGGCTACTCAGTGACATTTTTCCTTGCACTGTGTATAAGACTCAGAGTCACCATGGGCACAAGTAAACACAACAGAACAAATCACAAAACCAGATATTAAAATATGTGAGTGATGGAAGCAGCCTGGCCATTCATCCCATGCCATTCTCCTTCAGAGAAAATTGCTGTGGGAGTTACTTGGAGTTTTTGGTTGGCTGGGTGCTTTTCAGTAGCTCAAATTTTTAAGACTGCAGCTAGAAATTTGCTAAAATTGTGAGGAGAACCAGGCACCCACAGTGCATGCTTGGAGCATGACCAAGCTTCCAGGTTACAAGAAACCTAGTCGAAATCTAAACTGCAGCCTCAACAGCAACCTAAATCAGCAGGGAATGGATTAGCCAGTAAATATTAATATAGCCAAAAACGTAAAAAACAAACCAATGTTGCTACAGATAATTCATTAAATTTGAATTATGCCTCATGGCAAAATGAAATTTACAGAAAATCCCTACTAAAAGAAGTAAAAACAGCATAAGCTTTAAAAATCTTAAATCATATTTTCTTTACATCCTTGCCTCCCCTTTAGATTGCTCCACTGTCAGTTTGTTTTAATTGACTTCTAACAAGTTTTGCTAAGAATTGTTCGAGGTACACTCATTATGGATGTTTTTTATTTTTTTTTAGATTTAAGAGAATGAGAGATTTAAAGTTTGGTTCAAAGATGATATCCAAAAATGTATACAAATTTGCTTCAGTATGCCAGATTAATTATGAGATGCTCTTAAACTAAGTAACGGCATTTCGTTACAGGGATTTGCTGACGTTAAAAGAAAGTACACTATTCTCCAAGAAAAGCTAAAAGCCCAAGGACCTCCAAAAGTAACATTAGAAAAAGTGAAGCAGCTGAAAGAAGAAGCACAAAAACTGGCTGAAGAGACTGAAAAAAAAATTAAAAGATTAACAGGTGGTGTGTTCACTTCCATAGCGAGTGGTGAAAATTGTAACAGTCATGAATTAAACCAAAGTCCCCGCCCACAGACACTAACAGACTAGGTCTACCTGAAATCGGGTTTAAAACAATTTCCCTGGTGAAAATCTCTGCTTGAAGCTTCTCAAACAGTTTAAAAGTAGATGAATTGATTTAGCTTATGTACTTTTTCTGACATAAATTGGTTGCTATAAGCAGAGTTTAAGAAGTGTCCATACAGGGACTTGCAGTGATTTGATTCAGACAGTTTAAAAACAGAAGTGCAAAATCTGCATAAAACTTGGCTGCAGATTCAGCTGGAAGCCTTGATTTATGCACTTGCTTTGGGCATTTGGACCTTAAATCTTTCCTCTGCACTGTCTTTTCTTACATTATCTGAGTGATGCCTTGTGTTATAGAGCTGCAGGGTAGCCGTTTACTATCACTCCATACTTGTTCCCCTTCAGACATTATCTCTGAGCAATGGCAGAACAAGCCAGGTATAAATTCTGGCTTGTGGAGACTGAAACTGACGTGCCCTGGACCCGCGGGGCTGTGGCCGGGAGGCAGAGAGGTCATGGGCAGCAGAGACCGTGGCTGCTGTGGCCATACTGGCACTGGTCCTCACGCAGCCCTTAGGGTGGGTTTAGAGGGTCACCAAAAGGGAAGAGTGCATCTCATGTAATTGCACACAGGGAACCTAATTCTGCTTGTAGTGAAGGTCTGGGCATTCCCCCTGGGAATCCTTGGGCCTAGGATCCTGCCAGGCTCAACATCTGAAAATACTGTGTAACATCAGCAAAACTGAAACAGAAATTCCATTTCAGGAGCAAATTCTTCAGGACAGGATCCAAATAAGTATTTTGAGCATATACCTTCAGGAGAAGCATTAAGAGCATCCCAGTCACTCCAAATGCCCAGATGATAAGTGCATTAGAAACAGGCAGTGAATAATGTCATTTTGACTCATTACCAGTATGTATACACTGGTGTAGCTTCACAGGGACCAGCAGAAAACATTCCTGTAAATGAGGGAGACCTACGCCCATTACGCCCGAATTGTCTAGGCTTTACACACATCAGTGGACACACTGTTCCTCTGAGTGTTTCCATTTAAACCAACTCTAAGAGCTCCGTGTCCTGCCCTATCCTAGCTGATGAACAAAAGCACACGCTGAGAAACTGATTTCTTTAAGGCTGTCACGTTTCACTCACTATCTGCAAGCCAGACTTTTCCCTCCAGTTGCATATGTAACATTCCCCATTTGAAATGGGCTTATTGCCTCTAAAACTGCTGGGAAAAGAAAAGCTGTTAATCCTTGGATTTTACTTACACAACAAATATGAGTATTACTGCATGTCTCTACTCTTCCAGATTTGGAGAAGAAGCTTCAGGACCTGAATCAAACCAAACAAGACAAGGCAGAGCAACTGAGACAACTAGAGGAACAGGTGATAGCCATTAAAAATGAAATCACTGAGCAGGAAAGCAAGTATGCAACATGCAAAAGTTAGGATCTGAACAGACCATCAGGTAAAATGCAACTAAGCCTCTGTGCTTACCACCTCCTGAGCTTCCTGGCAAGGAGCGCTCTCCTCTGTAAATACATCTGAAGGTGCCTATAGTATTTTGGCACAGTGAATAATGTAATTTTCTCTTGGTTTTTTGTCCAGTTGAGTTTATATAGAAATAGGAAATACCTTTTAATAAACCATCTGACTAAGTAATCAGGATGTAGTCTTTGAGGCAGCTCTATAATACACTCCAGTGCACAGCCTATGGCTTCTCGCTGTAGGGGGCTGGAAATGCAAGAGGAGGATTGCTCAGAGCGCTGCAGGTAATTGCCTCAAAGTTGGACTCCCAACACCCTGTGTCTTCTGCTGAACCCTTCAGTAACCTGTGGCTGTGCCTCAACCCCGCACGGGGCTGCACAGACTGGGGTGGGGCGATGCAGATGAAGGGCTGTGGGCTTCTGTAGCCACCCCTGCTGACAACCAGCAGCAACCCCAGGATACCGTCACTCCTCCATCTCTTCACTGAACAGAGCAGGGGGGCACTAGGAACCCCTGACCATGTGGGGGCCGCCCTGTGTTCACTGAAAATGCACAGCGGTGGGCAGTACCTCCGTGCAGCGCTGGGCCGTTAGAGGTGGGCGACAGGGAGCCAATTCCCCAGTGCCCACTGGATGGCAGTGCACAGATGCTTAATGCTGAAAACAACTTCAAAATCATTTCTTTCTCAATGCACCTCCTGCAATGTCTCTTATGCTTATAAGGGGTTTCCTACATTTTTTGTTAATGCAGCCAACAACTGGAGAGTAACTCCAGCTCTTAGGTTTAAGCAGTGAGTCTAAAGCGCCACAAATGTTGAAAAACAGTTTCTCCAGCTCTTCTCCCACATGCAGCACTTCACAGAAGTTGGGAGTTCACTTTGCAGTTTCTTGTAGCCATAAAGAACACAGGAATTGTCCTAAACTTTAGGTTATAATTCCTTTTTTTTTTTTTTTTACATAAAGAAGGACACTGGGGCTAAGCAAATGCTACAGAAGGGCTACGGTTTTAAAAAGACTGAAGGGAGCTACGCCCCAGTTTCAAAATCCCACCCTTGGTATACATACTCCTGCAGGACACTGAACAGAGTCACGACAGCTTTTCCTCAGTTAAAACCAGTTGTGTCATTCCTGGCTGGACTGTCCCACAGCAAGCATCCATCATGGACTTCATTCAGCTGGGGTGAGGAGCCCAGCGCTGCTTCAGAGCTCAGGCCACATCTGTAATACGAGGAATACAGGGCTCTCAGCATTTACCCATCCTCATGCCAGCAGCACCCTTAAAACAATTCTTACCTAAAAGCAAGCATTGTTTTGATCCAACAGCGATAAACCCTCCATAGTTATTACTCTGTGTTTAGGAGAGCTAAAGAAGCATTTATACGCAATGGGGGGCTTGGGTGGGAATTGCTGGCACCGATGAGATTTCAGAGATATTCTCTAACTCAAACCAGCTGTGCTCCAGGGCAATGTGCAACATGCATTACCCATATAATAGCTTCTATTGTGAAAATGATGACATCAAATTATAACTTCGATATAATCTAACAAAGACAGCTGAATGCAGGTATGCACGTAATTTGCAGTCTAGCTTTTTCTGAATTTTAGCGCTTTAAAACATCATCTGAGGTGTGAGGCTTCTTTCTAAGTTGCTAGGCTGTAATCAGGTGAGTGTATTTAGATTGACTTTGCCATAATGAAATCGAGCATCTCTGTTTTACTCGGAGCACACAATTCACCCAGCTGCTCACACACAGCTCTCCAGGTAACGAAGGATTTCCTGCAGGTTTCAATGCGGCCCAGCTGCACTGCACCTGAAACAGGCAAATGGAAGCGCTTAGATGGAAATTCCCAACTGCATATAAGCCAAAATTATTTCATTCATGGCTTTAAAAATCTGAATTCACAAGCAGAAATTTGAAAGAGAACTTCCTCCTAAAATCCACTCCTGGCTGTAAGCGTTGCCATATGGCTTTTGACAAGCCCTGAGGATGAGAAGTCTGTAAACACAAGGCAGTTAAACAGGCCTGGAGGGGAGATGTATCCATGGGGGGGAAACAGAAATCGCTGGAAGAAAAACGGAAACAGGAAAAAGAAAGCGCGGAGTCTAACCTCCCCTGCCTTCCTCCAAGCATGCTCAGACACACAAAGTGAGCAGACCTGATGGGAACAGCAGCTACAGAACACCAAGTCCACCCTGTGACAGCTTCTGAGGTTTACAACTGTGCAGCGTTCCCCATTGGAAGTGATGCAAAAACTTTTAAAGTGTTTTTGCAAAGTTAATTTGTGGGAAAATGCTGTACACAGATCAAAAATGCCTATTTTTAGTTCCCCGTGGGCCTCCTTCTTGCAGGAAAAAGTGGCTTTCAGGAAACTGTTTCTTGAAAAAAAAATAATACTGAAATCAGCGTCTTGGCGTAGAGCATTTTGACTTCAATGACATTAATCAAAATGCAAACAACACTTAACGAAACCCACATATAACCAAAGATATATTTAATCAAGTTAGCTCATCCCCTCTATTCGCTAAGCATTCCACCACTGCAGCGTTATAAGAAAACGAGTGATCAAGTGGGTTCCACCGAGGTCAAAATCTGAAATTTGGTTCTTTGAGAAGACTTCCAACCCAGCACAAACACAGACGCCCCAGGACTGTAAAGCTGCTTCACCAACCACAAGGAGAAGACACAACACAAAACTGAATTTTTATCATTTGAAGAATCAAATTAAAATACTCCCACTCGCTCTTGCTCACGAGCATTGCAGAGAAGGACGGACACAAAAAAGTTCACTGCACTGAATTACCCACACGGTGAATGCTGGTGGTTTTGGCTACCTCTGAAAGATGACCACGGTTACGGGTGACGGTGGCCACCCTGGTCTGTGGCTACAACTCCAACTCAATCCCTGATGCCACAGAGCAGAGTCACCCTAGGCGCATTGTCATGCAAGTGCAGCACATTGTCACACCCTCCACGGCAAGGCACGAATGAGCCTAACCACAGCAGCAAGGAGCTCCGAGGGCAACTTAGCTCATTTTAGGTTTAGGGGAGGATAGGGCTTTTACAAGGCTGCGAAGAAAAAAAGAAGAAAAAAAGAAGAAAAAAAGAAGAAAAAAAGAAGAAAAAAAGAAGAAAAAAAGAAGAAAAAAGGGGCGAAAATGTCTATGAAAATTGAAAAAATACATACAGAAAAAAAAATCTAGTGGCAATGAAACACTGTCCTTGCACAGCCACATATGGAGCGATGCTGCTGCCCATCTGCCATGCACTGGAGGAGTTTCTAACCGCAGCAGAGTAAAACATTTTCTGTTAGTGGGACAAAAATGTTTGTTGTACTGAAGCTTAAAAACAAAGCCATGCTGTGATTTACATTACAGGATTGTGAAACTCAGTTAGTTTTGTGAATTTAGAAGGCCATATTGCAGAAAAGGTTTAGAATTACATTACCTGCCCTGTCAGCTTAAAATGGTTTAATTTCCTGGATATCTTTAATGAAACAGCCCCATGAGTTCTTCAATCAGGAGTCCTGGGTTATGTTTCAGACCTGATGTTTAACCTTTAGGGCAAGTCACTCGGTATCTCTCTGTTTCTGCTTATCCATCTGTAAAATGAGAACGAACATATTTACCTACCTCGGCAGGGTTTTGTGGGACGAACAGACCATTTCCGCTCTGGCACTGCAAATACCAAAAAAAAAAAAGGGCAAAGCGTTCTTGAGGGACACTGGTACCTGGTAAAGATTTACACAAGTTTACATGTTACACATGCGCAAGCAAAACTCGGGTACATAAACCCAGGCATCTGTCCCAGCCTGCGCCCAGCTGGGGCTGCGCTCTTCAAACATGTCCATCCTTTGTACCTGCTCCTCGGCGTTTATTTACCGGTAAACCTTTCCCCTGGGTGCCGAGGGGACTCTGCCACGAGCCGACAAAGCCCGTGTCACCTGGCAGAGCCCATGGAACCGAAGCGTGAGGCCGGGAGCACAGGGGCAGCTCCAGCACAGCCATTCACCACGCACAGCAGCATGGACGCCATCCCCAGGAATGGCACTCCCCAGCCGTGAGCGCTGGCACCGCAGCACCTGGTGATTCAGGGCTGCTGAGCATCACATGCGACGGTTGCCAACCCCCTCGCCCTTCGCTGGGTTTTGGGCCTTGCCGCACGGGTGTGCTTCATCCACCATCCATCCATCCCTCCCTCCCTCCCTCCCTCTCAGCCCACCCCCCCCCGCACCCCCGGCAGAAGGCAG